>JBBPLG010000082.1:0-55169 GCA_038089695.1 Xanthoconium separans | reverse complement strand
TTGTTCGTGGTGCCCACGTTGGCCACTATTCACCTCCTATTGCTCTCTTTACATCACTTGGGTCCTACCTGGTTGCAGTGTTGCCGCCGCGGAACCAATGCATCCCCGAGACCGTCACGAGGGTATAGCATGCTACCACGGAGCGAGTCGAACTCACTGGAGGAGAGAGAACTACCAGACCTAAGAGAGTATGATTTAGGGGATATTGAAGATGCACGTTCGTCGAGACCAAGCTCGCCCTTCCAACGTCAGCCACTTCGCCATCCCTTCTCGTTTGTTTGGTCCCCGCAGTTTATGTTCTGGTTCATGGTGCTATGTACCAGTCTCTGGTTCGGAGTGCGGGACTACCGACAGCCAGGAGACATACGGTTTCTCCCTCTGATCGAAAAGGCCAACACGCATCACAGAAGATCTGGATACGGGAATCAAGGTAAACGCTACCAGTCTAGCTTTCTCCTGCGGTCAATTTCGCTGACTGACCTGCAGAAAAGATATATATCGGCGCTATGTTTTACAATAATCAAGATGTCATACCCTATTGGTCCGACAGCATAATCAAAGTTATCCACTACCTGGGAGCAGATAATGTTTTCGTCTCCGTCCTCGAGAGCGAAAGCGATGACCAATCGCCAGAACTTCTCCGACAGCTTGACGACAGGCTGGAGGCCATGCATGTGCAGAGGCGCATACTCACGAAAGACAAAGCGATCACGAAACCCGACGACTTTGGCGGCAACAATCGGATCGATTACCTGGCTTCTCTCCGAAATCGCGTCCTTGAACCCTTGGTGGAGAATGGTGGATATGACAAGGTCATTTTCTCCAACGACGTTTTCATTGAGCCGGAAACGATCCTTGAACTCCTGTACACGGCGGAAGGAGAGTATGATATGACGTGTGGAATGGATTTTGGTCATTTCGGGTGAGTCACCAAGCGATCTTTAGTTTATCGTTGGCACGCATTAATATTCCTTGTCAAGGTTATATGATATGTGGGTGTTACGCGATAAGAGAGGAAGACTGGGTAGTGGGATGTAAGTGTATTTTTGTTTGCTAGGCGAGCGAACTAGAACTGAATCGGCTGTTAGATGGCCATACTTTTTTGACATGGAAGACTACGAAGCATTGAAAACCGAGTCTCCTGTGCCAGTGTTGACATGTTGGAATGGCATCGTCGTGTTCAAGGCCGACCCCGTGCTTCCCGTTCATCTACGATCTAACCGTACGCTTTCAAGCGAACCACTGCCATTCGCTCTCCCCTCCACGCATCCAGCGGCTATTGATCCTTCATTGCTCGGTCCGAGTCCTGCCTTGACACCTCCATTGCGATTCCGTGCATCTTTGTCGGGAGAATGTTATTCGTCGGAATGCTTCCTGTTTCCATACGATTTTAGACGGGTGTTCAATATGCAACGGATCTTTGCCAACCCGCGCGTCATCGTTGGCTATCAATGGCGGTATGTGTGATTTCATCCGTGGTGGCGCTCGGTTTCACCTGACGTTGGACTTGCTGCATGACAGGTTTTACGTGTATTTCAAGTGGTTCATGAGACATCCGGTACTCAAGTGGTGGATAGAGAAGGTATACGATGGAGCATGGATGCAAAAGGCTGTGATGGTCGTCGGCGAAGAGAAGCAAGTACGGGTGTGGGATGGGATAGACTGTCATCCGTGGTGGTGAAACTGAGGGTGATGCATTGTATCTCGCTTTCTCTTTAGATGGACTCGAGAAGATTAAACTAGTCTAGTCTAGTTCAACATATGGATGGTCGGTATTAGAATTAATGGTTAATCTCGCGCCCCTGCCTCAGTCGGGAGGGGCCGTAAGTTGAAGCACATGGAGTTGAAACAATCCTGAAACAACAGAATTGAAACAGAACTGTCAACTTGCCTGATTCACACCAAAGGCGAGGTTACTTGGTCAGTCAGTCTCTGACCGAGAAGAGGTATCATTGGATGCAGCTGGGTGTCACAGCCTAGTTGGGGCCTTGAATGTGTAATATTCCCAAGTTGTCATTCGACGATGAGCACCGACTCGACAACAAAACCAACGACCAGCCCTCCCTTTGCAGACACAGTCGTCAGACCCTTCACTTCACAGGGCAGCACATTTACTAGCCGTTCTCTTCAAAACTCCCGTCCCTCCGCAGACTCGTCGCCCAATGCCAACCGCGATCCCTACATGTCAGCAAGCGCGCGAACCTCGTACACAAGAGTCGACGTAGACTCCCTTCCTGTGCCAGACTATCCTCCACTACCACCCGTTCCTGCTGCCTTTGCCTCCCAGGATGTCGCTGCTACCGTCGACGCAGACGTCCCCCCGGCCACGACTGAACCTTCAGAGGCACCACCAACTGCACAGACTCCCGTCACCGACCTTCCCATTCCACAAACCCCTCAAGTATCCCTCACGTTTCTTCTCGTCTCCGGACACCGCAAAAACCTATCTTTTGATCCGGAAACAACTGTCGGTCGGGTCAAGGAGCTCGTATGGAACGCATGGCCAGCGCGTGATGCAGGTTCGTGCTCTTCTCCGTCGTGACCGAGTGATGATCGGCCGTGCTGAACTGATTTCTCGTTTTGTTCCTGTTCGGCCCGCCTCTGCTTCATTCCCTTGCCTGTTCCTCCCTTAGACTGGCAAGATGAACGTCCCCCCGCGCCGTCCTATCTTCGAATATTGTATCTGGGAAAGATATTGCAGGACGACGATACGTTGTTGCGTGCGTGTCTCGACTTCTTCTCTGCTTCTCCCGTGTCTTCATTGTCGATCCCCATGAGGCAAACGATGACGACCATGTCGAGAATCCTTGGCGTGTTTTACTCGTCCCATATGCTGATCGACGTTTGACAGGCGTCGGATTCCCGACTTCATTTCCTTCCGCTTCCAACGTTCCCCCGACCATCGTCCACCTCTCCATCCGTCCTTATGGTCTCCCATCGGACGATCCTGCACTCAGCAAAAAGAAACGCTTGAGCGTCGCCATCTCCAGACGACTCTCATCGGCGGGTGCCGTTGTTGGCGGTAGGGATGTTGAGCGTGATGCAGAAGACGACGCCAGACGAGCCGGTTGTTGCACGGGCTGTACGATTTGCTGACAACATCCATCCATGCAGGGACGAGGGTCGCGGCCACTGGCAAGTTGGATGCACACAGACGGATCATGCAACTATGCGGACTTGTATGATACTTTCTTTCCTGGTGTTTTCTCTATTGCTTTGCTCGTTGCGCTGTCCTTGTTTCTTCCTACTCTGGGATTGTACATTTATTTTCGGATGGTATATACATAAGTACATGCTTCACATAATTCACCGTACTAGACGTTGACGTTTTCCTCTGGGCTTTACAATAATCTCGCCAAGTCGACGAGGACAAGTGCAAATCGCATATCGCCCTCATGTAGTAAGCCGTTGCGTAAGCTGCCACTCTACCTCGCTTCGGATGCTCTTGAGCATGTCCTCGGTCGTATGTTTCGGCTTCCACCCCAGTGCGCGCGCTCGGTTTGCTTTACACCGTGAATTGGTGCCAATGAACACCATCTGTAATACAGACAGTGGGGTCAACTCCTCAACCACTCACGAGAAACGCAGACGCACGTGTCTATTCTCGGGCCGCGCATAGTCCGTCTCATCAAATGATGTCGGCGCACGTTCGTCAGGGCGGCTCACCCCCAACTCGACAAGGGCCTCGCCAATCTTTTCAGAAATTTCTTTGAGCTCATGCTCGCCGTTTTCGCCAAAGTACAAACCTTCGCGACCGTGGCCAGCCCGACCGTCGAGGATCGCGTCATACAGCACGATGTACAAGTCGCCAACTAGTCGCCACGAACTGCATCCCGTCGGCCCATTAAAAAAAAGACAAGAGAGAGAAAACGTACCGTCGTCGATGTGCACGTTGGGCCATTTGTTAAGCCCCCGACCGACCATGCCTGCGCGTTTCCGCGTGATGCTCGCCCTGACGAGCCTGGGTATCTGGCTCGAGCGGGAGTTTTGGATCCCGAGGGTAACGAGTCGCCCGGTGGCGAAACCGTAGATGGTGGATGGTAACACAATGTGTGTGCGTGCGTACCCTACGCGTATGGATCGAAATTGTGTGAGTGTCAGGTTGTGATATTGGCGCTGGAGTGTGTAGAAACGCACCTTGCTTATCGGCGGCGAGAACAAGGAGGTCGACGTTGCGATGCAATTGGGTGTCTGGGAGCTTTTCAAGTTGATCGGGGTTCGTGTCGTCCCAGACAGTGTCATAGGCAAACATCCCTCTAGCGTAATCGATCAACACGCCTGGTCAGCGGTCATCACCATGTGAGTCTAATGAGCCAGATTATACAGAACACCTAATAAAACGTGCCTGTTCCGGACTAGAAGATGAAATAAGCGATGGTCAAGCCTAAGTATTCAACGAAACAACTCACAGTATGAACGAGAATGGGCACACTACCTGTCGTCTCGTGCCGTTTCTTCAATCCTCTCAAAATGGCCTCACATGCTGCAACATGATCTGCGTGTGCCTAAATCGTCATCGTCAACAACCGGAGATCTACCAGCAGCCAGACCAAGGAAAGAAACTCACGCAAGAAAACACGACGTCACTCTCTGCCGCTTGTCGCTCAAGCAGTTCAGCGTCGTCAAGAGACCCAAATACAGTCTTGACGCCAACCGACGCAAATAAGGGCCCTTTGGCGACATTGCGAACGAGGGCAGTGATTTGCGACGTAGGGGCTGTATGATGCTGTAGAAGACGCTCGAGGACCGCACCGCCAATGTAACCTGACAATCACAAGACATGGGCACAAGATAGGAAACTCAGGTATGGAGCCCCCTTACCTGTCGCACCGGTGATAAAGATCTGTGTCTTGGTTGACATGAGCGCGCTAGGACGGGGCGGATGGGAATGTGGGTGATATGTGATGTGAATCTGATTAATAGGATTGGCTTCATAAGCCAAGGCTCGCAAGGACACCAGATAAAGACACTGCCTCTTTGGATTGTCGTTCCAAGGTCGACAAGGATCCCATGCCATACGTGATCCAGCAAAGACGCGCATTGCGTTGGCGCCTAATCCTTGCGTTCTCTTGGATACAACATCGACCGGCAAACCAGCAGCAACTGACCGATGCTATTAAGATTCAAGATCGATATGGAATCTATTGAGAGATACTTGAACTCACTATGCCATACGTCAGAGTCTATTCCGTTTGTTCTTGCGAGAAGATTCTGGCAGTCTGACACCCAGTTCTGGAGAAATAGAGGGGCATGAGATCACCGTGACATTGGCGAGGACAACTTGATGGATGATCAATGATTAATATCGTTGGACGGACCGTCGCATCTTTTTTCGTACCCCATGATATGCTACTACGCGACGAGGTTCACGGCTGGCCGGTGACGCCGCTCTGCTGGCTGATCAAACTCATAATGTAATCGAAGAATGGCCGTCACTGTGATGCTAACAGGGACAGTACACACATGATATTGCACTAGCCTGCACGGAGAACGCGAACCGGTTTGTTCGACGCTATGGTGATATTTACTGTAAGAAGGCTATTTAGCCTTTACTAGGTATTCAATTGATGCGACTCGCATGCTCAGGCTGTGTGATGCGTTAGGCGGGATGGAAATTACATAGTATTTCCGGACTTACAGTTTGCCAATCTCCGAGTCCTGCCAGGGTGGGATTCATGCGAGCCGCATCTGGACTAGACAATTGAAGTAATCGGGGTTCAGATTCAATGCGGATGTTCCGGTCCACACGCTGGAATCAACAGAACCCGAAGAACCATTAAGAGCATCAAACTACCAGGTGTTTCCGAGTCTCAGTTCGTAATCGCTAGCTTTTCTACTTCGGACGGCTACCTTTTGTCCGCGGACAAAGTGAGGGAATGACACGAGAAACATCCACGTTCAAAATTCAAGGGCTATCTTTATCACTCCGAGCCTGCTACTAGTCAAGATGGCCATGGATCTGATGCGAGAAGTTCCGGGATGCCTTTTCACCTTCAATCAACCTTCAAGTTCGTGTAACGGTGTAAGTATACGCATCAACAGTCTGTGTACCATGTGACAGCAGTACCACTGGGAAAGCTCGGGAACGATACTTTGAATGCTGATCCGAACTGCCGATAAAAAAACGTGGATCCATTTGGCGATGCAGTGTGGGTTATTCCTGCTCTCAGCTAAATGCTCCGTTTCTCACAGGCACTCTAAACTCACAAACACAATTTCTGAAGTATGTAAATCTCTTCTCACCAGAGTTGATCATTTTGTGAACGCACATGGTCAATAACATTCAACTTGTGGTGGGTCTCCTCCACCGGCGTCCTCGAACATAAGGTGACATTCAGTAACCAGCCACCGACGACACAAATCCTCGTCATCGGGGGTGGACCAGCGGGTAGCTATGCCGCATCTGCACTGGCCCGAGAAGGCTTCGACGTTGTGCTCCTCGAGGCTGCCAAGTTCCCAAGGTTGGTAGTTTATTTTTCTGGCCGTGTCACACTCCAATGACAAAAATGTTATGGAGATATCATATAGGAGAGAGCATGCTACCGTCTGTGCGACCATTCTTGCGGTTCATTGGGGCAGAGGAAGTAGTCAAGTCCTACGGATTTGCACCCAAGGTGTGACTGTGATACCACATCTGGCTTTTGATTAAGCTGATGGAATATTATTATAGCCTGGTGCAGCTGTGAAGCTAAATCAGTACAAACGGGAAGGATGTAAGTATATCTTCAACGCCGCGCGGGCCAAATGTAACTCGTTTGTGCAGATACGGACTTTGTCTCTCTGGATCCCAACAATGGCGCGTGGAATGTCGTATGCCAATCTTTGCATGTTTATACTGCGCATCAGGGAAAGATAATTTATCCCATAGGTCCGTGCAGAATTTGATGAACTTCTCCTCCGACACACAGCTTCCTGCGGTGCGCGTGTAATCGAAGAGACCCAAGTCACAGACCTGCATTTCAGTGCCTCGGACGGGAAGCAACCGGTTGCAGCATTATGGAGGCAGTCCTCCGGAGAACGGGGTCGAATAAGGTTTGAATATTTAATTGATGCCTCCGGCAGAAATGGTATCATGTCGACACGTTACCTCAAAAACCGGAAGTTCAACAAGAGCCTCAATAATGTAGCTTGCTGGGGATATTGGGAGAAGACTGGGTCATATATGCCAAATACGAAGCGGGATAACGCTGTATGGATAGAAGCTCTGGAAGGTAATGTCGAATTGGTGACATATCCGTTCCTGCTCATGGATCCTTCAGATGAGTCTGGATGGGTTTGGTTTATTCCACTGCACGATGGGTCCACATCGATCGGTGTTGTCATGGATCAAGACATCAGCACCCACAAAAAGTGTGCTGGCAGAAAAGTTGCTGGTGTGCGTAGATATAACCTCCAGGACCACTACCTTGAAGAGCTGCGCCGGGCACCTGGAGTCATGAAGCTGATCGGAGAAGGTCAATTACGAAACAAGGATCAACCAGGAAGTGTCAAAGCTGCAAGCGACTTTAGTTACGCTGCGCCGAGTTATGCAGGACCGTGTTATCGAATCGCTGGTGATGCTGGAGGTGCGCGGATCTGCAACTTAGTAACACTTGATCTGATGGATCGATAGCGTTCATTGATCCATTTTTCTCCTCTGGTGTTCATCTGGCCTTCACTGGGGCGTTATCAGCGGCCATCACTATCGCGGCCTCCATCCGCGGAAGTGCGACAGAAGAAGAAGCGCAGCGCTGGCACACGTCAAAGGTGGGAGTGTCATATACTCGGTAAGTGGCTATCTGTGAGCGCAACCCCATGATATTTTACCCCCATTCAGATTTCTTCTCGTTGTGTTAGGGACCTACCAGCAAATTCACAATCAGAGTGCACCAGTAATGTCCGACGTCGACGAGGACAATTTTGACCGTGCATTTGAAATTCTCCGACCTGGTAGGTGTTGATACCATCCCTCGTCAGTGCATCGCTTCAATCTCTCCCAGTTATTCAAGGTACTGCGGAGGTGGGAAAAACACTAACGCAGGATGAATTGCAGGTAAATTTTCATGACTTGCTGCAACAAAGGAGCTGAATGATAGTCGTAGAAAACCATGGAATTTTGCAGAAACATATTCGCTCCGACAAGTCCTGAAATGTACGAGTCTGTTCGTAACAGGTACCCTAGTCCCTATGCTCGACACCACCCGGGATTAAACACCTTTTCTCATTAGGCTGGGTCCAGAGTTGCTCTCCCCATGTGGACCAGTTCTCCTCGATACTGACGTGGAACGAGTCGTTGCTGCGGAGGATGCAGAAGCAAAGTTTGTACTCAGCGAAGTGAACGCTCGCAAGCCGATCCACGCAATGTACAGTGTCACTGAACATTTCGCGCAAGAAGTGCATTTCGGATTTAAGGCTGTACTGCAATGCGGTAGACTTGGACTCATCCTTGGGACAGATGTTGATTAGACGGCCCGGATTTGGGCGTGGCAATGGATTCAGCCGAGTGGTAATACAGAATCCGTTGGCATATGTTGTTACGAATGTACGGCTACTAAATGAAAGCATTATCCATGTAAATCTGCCGGTTTCTCAATGTCAATTTCACTCCTCAGATACTGACAGTGACACCTGAAAGAAACTTGAAATATCAAAGACGAATCTAGAATTCTCCGAGACAACATGATGGTCTGATCGAAGCTGGTTTAATGATCGATCGAGACCCCACCTTCTCAGGCTAGCGGGAGGTGGCACACCGTCAAGTTTTACGCCAGTCTTCTCAATGCAACCTTGATATCTCTGCTTTATTAATCTATATGTCATGACAAACTTTCCCTTCAATCCTACATATTCAATCTATCTCTACGAATTCAAAAAACTGGAGTATAGGGAAGAAAATCTGCATGATTTCGACAAGATACATCACTGAGAATAGCCTCTGACAGGACAAAACTCACACTGAGTATATAGCGACCTTGAACGTAATGATTGAATTCAGACTTCATGGAGGTTTCATGAGATTATTCCCCAGTTGTGGACTCTGAGCAATATCTTTTTATCTCTGTTCTGGGCAATCGATCTTTGAATGTTAACTCGAACGGCATTGCATGCATATTCGCAGTATCAGAGAAGGCGAATGAATCAATCGGGGCGGCGGGATTCTCCGAAAGATGAAACGCCCAAAGAATGAATGCAGTGTTGAGGAAGACGGACCTATTTGCAACGTGCATTCCTGGGCAAATTCTAGATTGGCAGTGTCATATGTAAATGTGTTGTGTAACGGGCATTGACATTGCCTTACCTGCGACCAAAGCCGTACGTGCAGAAATGCAGGTCATCTCGCAGCTTTCCTTCTGCAGTAAACCAACGCTGGGGATCAAACTTGGCGGGGTTCGGAAAAACCTCCGGGTCATTAGCAATCGCCCTGCGAATAATGTCATCTCTACTCGAGCAAGATTCCTTCGTTCCTACCAGTGGTTTCCGATGACCGTTGCACCCTTGGGGATCAGATAGTTTTTCCATACAAGATCGGTTGTTGCCCGGTGCGCAAATCCTAGAGAATGCGCTAAGTGATTCGCAGTGTCTCGGATTCAGAGTTGAGAGCACATACCTCCGATACTCACAGGTCGCCATCTGAAACTCTCTAATATAAATGCAGTCACTTGAGGGAGCATATCTTGATCATTGAAAGATGGTACTGCTGGTAGGTCAATGGTCCATATAGGTATTAGAAGCGGGATGCTGCTCACGCCTCTCCCGTCCGACAACATTATCCAACTCCTCTTGAACCCTAGCTTGAGCCTCTGGATGCAAAGCAGCTGCCATCATCATTATCGTAATCGCTGAAGCAGTCTAGCAAGGAGAAGATATAGGTAAAACGACCATATCACGCTCGAATTGACTGAGACAGCACTAACTGTGTCAGCGCCTGCACCGAACATGGATCCAGCGATATAAGCAACTTCCTTATCATTTATTCCATGCTCGCTTTGTTTTTCCAACAAGTTCTTGGCAAAACAAGGCTCGCATTCTCCCCTTTCCTGACAAACTTGAAAGTGAGTTCCCCGGCACAATGCGAATGGATATCAAATCACCATTTGTCTCCGTACTACATTCAGTTGCCCTTGGAAAAGAGCGAGTTCCTCCTGGTGCCACATTTTCAACTGCCTGAGGTACCCAGGAATGAACTTGAGGATGGGGTAAGTATCCACGAGATATGCCCCTGGGCGCACGGCTTGACCGAAGCGCTTTAAACAGCAGTTTACTGCCACAACTTCAGGATCACTATACGCAGTCGGTGTGGTTTTGCCATAGGTGATTGACATGATCACTGACGCAGCGTATCTGAAGCGGGTATTTGAGTTGAGCCTGCCGATAGCCAATATAAGGGACAACAGAGCGTACCGTCTAGCGTGCATCTGGTGGTGTGTGGGGTCTTCCAGAATGTCAAGCACCACATTCTTTGCGTGTCGAATCTGTATTGGTTCATAAGTCACCGCAAGCTTGGGTTGCAGAACCGCATGTAGCGCTCTACACCACAATCATGGCGAGTAGTTTAGAGATGATGTGTTACTCGATATCGTGTCATCATACCTACGAAGTCTTCGAAGTCGATCACCGGATCCTTGCACAACAACCCTCATGCCTCCTGAAAGGATCTCTGCAGCTGCGATAGAACGAGGCCGGTCTGCGAGCGAGGCACCATGCTTTTCCATGAGGTCCATAGCAGCTCGATACCGTCCGACAATTATAAATGTACTGATGCCTTGTCGCAGAGAGAATACAGGACCATACTCCTCGGTCATTTTTGCAAACACAAATGGTGCCCTGTGAATACCTGATCAGGCATTGCCAAAAGATGTGAGCAAGAACAAACTTGCCGAGATGCAGGAAGTTTATTTCTGAAAAGCCAGTGTCCAGGGGGACCTGGAGGCAGCGGTAACCTGGAGGCAGGCATGTTGAGGATGGCAAACCACAGTCCACATCCCAGAAGTGCAACAGTGACGATAAAATACCAGTTCGATGAAAGTGCAAGCATCCCCCAGGTAAGTAGCTGGAGGAAAGGAGCTCACTAAGATTAGCTATGACTCCTCCGCTCGTCTAGACAACGTTCGAGGTTCTGTCTTCTTCCGGGGGTAGTAGTGGAGAGGTATGAAAGGAACCAAATGGATGTGTACTATTTATTGATGCGGCGGCCTGCATTCTGAGAGGTAATCGATCGTGTGATCGGGTTCCTGAACCTCATTTACAAAAAAAACATGAACAAACAATGTACCCCCAGTCATCCATCGCACGCCCAAAAACAATATTCAACAAGGCTCTCATCACCCTTCATTATCCCTATGTTGGGACACGACGCTAGACAGAGGGTAAATACTCCAGTCGAGTGGTACGAGACTGGAGGAAAGGTGAACGCGGTACGCGTCAAGTATACGCGATGTCCGTAAAAGGAAAGGTAGTAAATAATAGTAAATAAATGTGTATCGTAACGGAGGGCTGGATCTCCAACACCCTATTCAGTGTGTTTGCGGGATCCCTTGGCTTATACTTAAAGCCAACTGGAACAACAAAACAACTCAGAATGTGAACTATCGTATGTAATGAGGATGTTCTAACTCTAATTGACTTGTTCGCTTTTCTTGGTCATCTGTCCTCTCCATCCCATCGATGTCGTTCAAATTCGTCCTTGGTTCAGGTACAAGGTGGTCGTCGACGTCCATCCAGACGTCGTGCTTATATGTGTGAGTTTCGTTATTAATTCGGGTAGACATGATGTGTTGATAATATTTTTAGGCGGACTCGGACCATACTGGGTCTTGTGCAGTAGAGGATTGAAGAGGGGGGCGTGAGGTGACTTGTGCATTGTGACTCGGTTGGAAGGACAGCCTCGATCATATACCCCCTTCTCCGGAACGAGTACGTTGCTATTCGACGTAACATGTTGCACTCATACCTAGGTGGCCGCAGCCTGTTTTGAACGACATTGCACAAGGAATGTATGCGTCAAACATTATCGGGGACGCCAACTCAAGAGCGTTTCGAATAACAATTCCGGGCACCTCACTCATCCCCACGTTAATGTATACTCACGATGTCCTGTATGTGCAGGCAATACAGGAGCACCCGTCGTGTGAGTGACCCTGCAGGCTCGCTTGAACGAATTGAGTGTCACATTGGACGACGACATTCGCGAGCACCTGAACCTAAGTAGTTACTAGGGTTCCCATGGAAGTTTGGGAGCGGACCAACTTTTTGACCGCTATCCGTCGACACCAGCGTTGCCTCATAATGCCAGTCGTAGGTAGACACTGGATCGGCGATGGATCGGACTTCGTGCTCACCAGCTTCAACACGATATCTCTTCAAGTTGTGAGTATCCTTGACGCCATCCACGCTGATTAACGCAGGGAAGGGTCGAAACTTTGCTCCCTATAATACCTGGTTTACACGCAGATACAGGATGGAACATAATGGTGCCTGTATAGGACCGTTCAGAGATCAATTCGTCATCGCTATAGCATGTAAATTGAAACTATTGAATACTGACTCCCTCGCGATTGCTCCGTTGCTACGATGAGCAACTTGAAAGGAAGAAGCGAGGCCAATATCGCTCCGAGAATCAGGGCCTCACCGATTCTCTTGCTGGTTAGGTGGAACGCAACTTCGACATTCAAGCACCTCTCCCCTGGTAACGCACTTGTGTCTGCCATGCTTCCACGCTGTATGACTGACACCAGGAACGTTTGCGTTCTCTGCTGAACGTTGAACCCATGGACCGAATGGGTGGGAACATCGCGGTGCCACTTCCCGCTGCGTACGATGACAGCGGAAGCTCCAGTGGCGGCCGGCCGTTCGATCTTGATACTCGTTTGGCAAATCGGTGAGCTTGGCTTACAGTAACATCACTCTCCGCCGGCAGTGAAACGGACACACTTCTGACGTTTGAAACACCTCCGCTTTTATCCCCCCCTCCTCCTTGTTTCGCCGACTCTCAACTCGAAGATGGTGCTCGCCTGGGTGAGCTCACCCAGGATCATTTCGCACAGATCCTTCATCGTGATTTTGCTCGTATTCATACTCGCTGTCTCCCTCCATACTCTCGTCCACCCGCCTCTCCACTCCTCCCTGAGCTTTCGTCTTCATGTCGATTCAGACTGGGCTCGTACGTACGATCAAGAGCATTCCCAGTCACAGGAACAACCACAACTCGGGAAACACACGTTCGCTCCCGACGGACGTCTGATCGTCAATCCAGATGGCCCTCACCCCATCTTCCAGCTCATCCACGATGCCGAATCGGCGTGGGAGGTGAAACGCGAACGGGCGAGCAAGACCCTCGACGAGGCTGTTGCAGAATATAGACGGCGTTATCGACGGGCGCCGCCCCTCGGCTTTGACAAGTGGTGCGTAATCTCAACTTTAGACGTGCGTGGGGGCGCACCATGATCGCGCTACGTAGGTGGGACTATGTCGTCAAACATAGCGTTCAACTCCCCGACGAATACGACGAGATCTTTGAGGACATTCAACCCTTTTGGGGGATCGATCCGTACGAGTTGAAACGCACACAGCAGGAGCTCGAGACGCGCACGGGTGTAGTGACCGTTCAGAAATCGGATGCGCATTCTCGATTCCAGGTCGTCCGCTCGACCCTCCCGCCAGATAGACAAGGGCTGCAAGACGGTATCAACAACATTCTTGCACTCGTCCGTGAGGTAGAGCAGGATTTACCTCCGCTCCGCATCACGTTTTCTCCTTTCGATAACCCCAGCATGTTCTCAGACTGGCAGGTAAAGAGCATGGCACTCGAGGCCGCTGCTAATGGGACCAGTATGTCGACCTAACTTTCGTGTCTCAATTTAGTTTGTAAACCATGTCATAGCACTTAGTCGTGCAGACATCCCTCCAGTCTCAGAACGCGGTTGGGTCCAAGCATGCCCCCCTGACTCGCCCGCTCGTCTCCATCCACCCATGTTCCCACCACCTTCATCTACGCCACCTCTCCCTACATCGTCTAACAAGACGTTCATCGCCTCCCACAGGGATACAATGAACCCGTGCATGAACCCCTCGCTACTCACTTCCCATGGCCAATTTCTTTCCCACAAGAGCGGGCCTTTGCCACAGCGCACGCTGGTTCCGTGCTTTTCGTTCTGCGCGACGTTGCTCCACCACGACATTCGTCCGCCCGTCCCATACGGGTGGATATTTGACTCTGATTCAAATCCGGGTGAAGACGATGCAGAGGGGAACGGAAGTGGTGCATTTGAGGGGGACGTCGAGTGGGAACACAAGCCAGGTGAGAGACTTAGTTGGCGGGGGCGCACGACGGGAATGTACGCTTCCCAGGATACGTGGTGGGTAAATGGGCACAGGGCGCGACTCGTCACCCTCGCGAATTCGCTCGAGGGCAACGTAAGCTTGCTGTATGTGACAGAGAACAGGACTGAGGCAAGCCCGGTGGGGAGACCAGAGAGTGTACCGCTCGCACAACTCAATCCGGCGTGGATGGATGTAGCGTTTACGGACGGGCCGATCGGATGTGATAAAGATGGGGGGACATGCGCTGAGATGGCACGAAAGTGGGCATTTCAGGAGGTACAGGCAAGACGCGAAGAAGGGAGGTACAAGTTTATACTTGACGTGCGTTTTCAGTTCCGTGTGAAGCGTGGCTCTTTGATTGTCGGATCCGTTGATAGGTGGATGGCAATGGATGGTCGGGTCGGTTTAAACGACTCATGACGAGCAACGCGCTCATCTTCAAGGCAACTATTTATCCTGAATGGTGTGCATACAGCCTGCCGGTATGTTGATCTTGCTGACCGTCCCTCTGGGCGACTCTGTAGGTACACCTCTCGCATCGCGCCTTGGGTACACTATGTCCCGGTACAAGTCTCCTATGACGACCTGTACGACGTCGTGTCATTTTTCCGTGTCCATGACAAAATGGCCAGGCGGATTGCGCGGGCAGGGCGAGCTTGGAGTCGAAGCTTTTGGAGGCGAGAAGACATGACAGCATACTTATATCGGTACGTGTGTGCGCATAGTAAGTAGTGGGGAGGTTAGAGCTGACACAAAGATAGGTTGTTGTTGGAGTACGCGCGCGTGGTGAGCCTTGATCGGGCTGCGATGGATTATGTGGGGTGACACACCCTTGTGGAGTATTTCTAAAGCAACGTGTTTAGATGTCCCTTAAGTTATGTCCGTGTTTATCACTCGGGACTCGGGAGTGTCATTGACACAGTAGATGGTAATTGGAAAACTTTATTTTCTTCTACCACTTGGGATTCGACGAGGCTACGATTTGATTGGAAATGCATGAAGCCTACTCCTGGACCTATAACGAACAAGCGGGAAAATGTAAATGTGAAGAGAATGGCATCAAACTACTATGCGCGCACTAATCTTTTACCATACGTGTACTCACCCGTGACAGGATAGTCATATCTTGTATCCCTGTCTTGTTCAGTGCCGTTACACGCTGGGCATTGTGCACCATAGCAGTAGGTCATAGTCTACAGCGACGCTAACACTGAGGCCGAGGTGGCTGCCTTGGTCTGTGCTACCCCAATTCCTACTAGTACCTGCCGCGTGTGCAGTCCGCCAGTTCCAGGTAACGTTCTCGTCTTTCAATGGCCTCCCGTCGTCGTTGAAGTTGTTAACAGGAAAATAATGGGACTCGCGCGCCTTTGCTGGCTTGCTCGTCGGACGAATACCCGGAAATTCACCCCTCTGACAAGGTCAAACATTCTAAAGATAGACGGCATACACGACCTGGAAGAACTACTCGCTACCGAAGAGGGGCTTATGAAATTACTCTTCTTTTTATGATTGCGATCGCTCCGCTCCGGATCCGCTTAGTGGAGGAGACTTGCGATTTTCGCAGAGACTCAGGCTCGATGTGTCGTTCGAGCGGACGTCCTCCGGCTGCATGCCGTACGCGATGGCATTGCAGAAGTTGGGGTTGATCGTTTGCTTTCGGACTTAGATGCACCGTGAGGGAGACAGTGTTACGGTGTTTGCAGATACACTCCATGTGAGTCGAGTGTCAACCCTATGAAAATGCTGGAAATAACACGTTGCCGAGAATCTAATAGAAGGACTGGGCACTTTCACCCTTTTGGAGCGTTGCGTACCGTAAGAAGGGATCCGACTTGACGAGTACGTTCTTGAGGCTGCGTTAGTGTGAGATACGCTAAATGCTCCTCCCTCATACCGAACTTGGAACCGAAAGACCTGCTAGTGATCAGCCAAGAATGGAAGGTTCAATTGTCTTGAAGCTTCCGATGGATTACTAGTAGATTTAGAAGTTGACGTCATCATCGCCTGCCGCGAAACGCAATTTTACCCGACTCCTGGATCAAAGAATGCGACAATATAAGTATACAACATCCTCTACTTCATGCCGAAATGAAGTCTGACCTGACAAGTGAAACTTGTAAGTTACGTATATTCACATCAGACCGGTGACTAGCTTGGATAGCATCCTTGACCTTGTCCAGGCCCATCATCATAATTGTTCTAAGTACCTTCGGAGCACTCAGTTTTTTAGGTGTATTGTTCTGCACCTCCGCACCGAACGCACGCAGCTTGGTGAGTAAATTGACTGAGTTTGACCCCGCGACAAAGAGCTTTTTATTTGTCCATTCATACCTGCCGTTTCGATCTTTAAGTAACGCTCAAAGGGATCTGACGTTGACCCATGCGAAGCGACACAGGTTGTAAGGTTGCGGTGAGCTCGGAGGGCTGTCCATCTTGTCAGGTCATGATAATGCACACTGGGCGAATTCTTCTGTTACGAACCTGTGAGTACGACCCGAATCCATAGAATTTGTGCAGCCTTGGCTGTCAGCGTATTGCTAGCGCTGACCACATGGTCCATTCTGTCCAACCCATTCCGCAATTTTTAGTATCTTCGTTAGTTCGAGTGGGCTCTGTCAATTGGTACTGATGACATGCCGGCAGGAACCTATGGTTTACTGTGCCGAACCAACGCATTCAGTTTAAGCCGATGGAACTAGTGTGAGATCCCCGGATCAGCGGCGCGGCGCCGAGGCCGAGCATATGATTCAATGAAACGTACGAAGCACGAATTGTCCACCAGAACCGTTCCCGCTATGTTAGGCCTAGTATGAGGTGGTGCTTTTTCTCAGAAATAAATAACACCGCAGCGTCAGACACGAGCGGGTGGAATCTCGTGGGCGATACCCTGAATCACAGCATGCATCGGTTCTGTCCATCACTTATGTGGAGTACGACTATGCCATGCCTGGAAAACGTTTCCGTTTCATGCCAGCGAACGAGAAAAAAAACAAAACATAGAATGTTCTTCAATGAAGTTTTTAGGGACAGTGTTGCAAACCATTCTGATCTACCTCGCGCTTGGATCCGACCGACCTAACTTGAAGTCAATCTAGGTTCAACTGTCATGTCATGGCGACAAAACATGTCACGTAGCTGTCATGGTATTACCACTGGAGTTGAAAGCGTCAAAAATCGATTCGAATGCAAGCTGATTATCATGTAAAATCACCCAATACCCGCGTCACAAAGCTCATGGGTAGTACTCGGGGCGAAGAGATCGACTGGGTGTATTCGATTACGTAATACTGTCTTTTCCCGCCACATAGCCTTCCTCCCATGTCATCTCGTTCTCTGTTTAGGTATGGTCACATTCGAAATAATCTTGTACTAACTGGATCTAGTCTCCACTCTCTGTGGACACACAGGATTATATTTCAAATTGAAGTAAGACAGTTCTTTTTGGTGAAGGTTGTAATATGAAAATGTGACCATCCATGGCAGGGTACCTCCTTCGTATCTTCATGAAGAAGCTTGATTTTCAGGCCCACATTTGTGAATTTCATGCTCGATTCAACTGTTTGTTTTAAATCAGATACAGAGCATCTGGTCACTTGTGGTCTTATCCCGGAAACCGAACAATTCGGCACATCTCGATGGATCCAATAGAGCGTTTTACACAACATACAAAGCCGACACATCCATTCTCAAGATAAACGCCACAGAACCAAAGGATAGTACATCGCCGCAGGTAATTACTAGTCGTCGGGCAAGTGATATGAGGCAAACACCGTTCGCGTCACAAGTCAGATACTCGATGTTCCTTAGCTCATCGTCGGCAGCGATACCTTTTTTTTTTTTACCCCACACTACCAGATAAGTTTTCATCGGAATGGAATCAATGGAGCGCAGGCAAGAATTGATTTCTTTATTTCAGCGATTCTAGCAACTATTTTACTGTGGCTAACCTATCCTGTATCCTATAGGGGCTATGCTGCTGATGCATCCGTCGGTGGCGCGCTACGACTTATGTGTTATTGAGCAGCGGCGATGGGAGTGCCGCCTGCTATGTCCATGAACCTTGTCTCCGTGAATTTCCGTGCATAAAACGCGGCTGTGTGCAATAATCGGGAACTGTTCTTCCCCATCCTTCTGGTATCATGTCGCAGCTTTCACCTTTGCTTGATTCCCTTCAGCAAGCTATCGCACAGCGAGACAGGGAGCCCACCGGGATGCACTATGTCGATGACCCTCTCCCATCTCATGCTCCCGATCTCTTTTCAAACGACTACCTCTCTCTTTCTACGGATCTCACACTCAGAGAAATATTCTTGTGCAAAGTGCAAGAAGCCGATCCGGGTCGTTTGTTTGGATCTACTGGTTCCCGTATCTTGACAGGCAACTCTACGGAGTACAACCAACTTGAGACCGCATTCAAACACTTTTTCGGAGCGCCGTCCGCCCTGCTGTTCGGTTCCGGTTTCAATGCCAACATGGCGGTTCTTTCTACTGTACCACAGAAGAACGACGTCATCATCTATGATGAGTTAATTCACACGTCTTGCCGAGAAGGAATTCGTGTTTCGGCCCGCGCCTCCTATCGCTTCTCTCACAATTCGGTGGCTTCCTTTGAGGAATGCCTCCGCGGCGTCCTTCAGAAACATCCTCAGATTACTCAGGGGACTTCTACAGTATTCGTTGTAGTGGAGAGCCTGTACAGCATGGACGGAGATTTCTGTTCTTTAACAGAGATTGTGGAATTGGTGGAGACTCTCGTTCCCGCCGGGCACGCGCACATTGTTGTGGATGAGGCTCACACATCGGGTATATGTGGACCCAACGGGACGGGATATGTCTCGCACCTAGGTTTGAATGATCGCGTTCATACCAAGGTCCATACGTTTGGTAAAGGGTGGGGCTTTCACGGAGGTATGTTTGCTTGTCTATAGCCTCGGTGTATACTTTGGCACTTAACACCAACTTGGGTCCTGTTTCACAGCCGTCGTGTTGACGTCGCCGATCATAAGGAATTACTTGATTAATTTCGCGAAGAGCGTTGTGTATTCAACCTCAATGCCATACACCGACATTTACGCCCTCGACGCGTGCCTCAGCGTCGTATCGAGCACACGCGGCCAAGAGGTATGCATAGCTATCCTCCCACTGCATAAAGTTACTAACGCCGATGTTTTCCAAAAAGCTTCGGAAGAACTTGAATCGCCTATCGCGCTACGCACGCGAAAAACTCTTGATGTCGCTGAAAGAAGTTCCTGAGAACATACTTTCCCTGGACAAATCCAATGAAACGATCGTGGTTTCTTACGGTGGCTTGTGCTCTCCAATCATCCCAGTATTCACACCCCAGTCGAGAAGCTTGACTGAGTACTTGCTGCAAAGGGGATACGCCGTCACGTCGATATCCTACC
The DNA here is from genome assembly GCA_038089695.1 of Xanthoconium separans. Lineage (NCBI taxonomy): Eukaryota > Fungi > Basidiomycota > Agaricomycetes > Boletales > Boletaceae > Xanthoconium > Xanthoconium separans. The sequence goes on along the minus strand of JBBPLG010000082.1, from coordinate 35,466 downwards.
CAGCCACCAAGACAGCTAGGATCCGCGTCGCTATTCACGCCAAGAACACGGAGGAGGAAATTGATTCCCTTGTCAACGAACTTTTAGCCTGGGCAGAACAACAAGGACGTGTGCCCTCGTACACGAGAAGTACCAGTGGGACTTCGAGAATGGGAGAGTCGCACGTTCGGGCGAAAGCGAAGCTTTAGCCAAAGGCACGCACAAGTTTTTGCGGTGGTGTCCATGTAAATGTACGATACTTTGTTCATTCTAGATGTAATAGTCTTCTATCGGCTTTCTTTATTCGTATATATAGAGGATCGTGTATGAATGATGCGGCCTGCTCCCTTTAATTCCCCTGACAGACGAATCTCTGATCCCTCTAGGAGGGACAGTTAACTCAGTGCACTCGTCAAACGGGTGTGTACCTGTTAGACTTCTCAAGGAATGAAAGCGCGTGCCATTGTGAGGTGCTTAGTGCAGCCATGATGAATCGACAATGAGAGCCAAGCCCCCTCGCAGACAGTGGACCGTAACAGGACGTGGTCATGCCTCAACTCAATTAGTGAAATTAGCCCCTATTTATGCACAGGATGGTACCAGATCGTCTGTCAACCAGTTCCAGCTGGCAGCCCCAGCGTTTCGAGGCATGAAAACATTGCGTACGAATTACTTGTACTTTTTGTTGTCCGTGAGTTTGACGGAGGGGAGCTCTGCGCGGCAAACAGGCTCGACACTGATTGCTAAATCGTTGAGAGCAAGTCAAGGGTTATCGACGTTGGGGGAGAACCGGCGCAGGCAGGCCTTCCCCTTCAACATGACCAGTTACTTGTCATGAATTTTGAGTATCCTAGCGATAGTGGAACTATAAATATGAATGTGTTGTCCATGCATATGAAGAAAGAGATGGGGTAGCGGGTGTAGGAAATCAAACAAGGGGAAATTGCTGCCGGTAGCAGCAGAGCTACAACAGGCGCACTACAGGAAATCCATTCAAAGGCTACTCATGCTGACGGTCAAGTTGAGTTCACCTAGTGAGTCGGGAGTGCGCCCCGCAATCGTACTCTGCCATCCTTGAGTTTTTCCGTGATCACAGGACTAGCAGCAGGCCGAAACTTGAACTCTTTCGAGTAACTAGCGGATGAAGGTGAGCATGGTAGCGTATAGGTTGGAAGAATGAGAATGCGTGCGAACCGGGTTGCATAGATGACGTTGGGCTGTTTGGATCCCGGTCTGAGGTAAAAGACAAGCCAGAAGAGGACCGCGAGGAGGGCAACTAGCACGGCGCGTTTCCAAGCAGGGGGCTGGTTGACGTCGGTCCTGGGTGGAGACATGGGGGATGATCGGGGTTTGAAATGAAGTTGTAAGTGATGGATGACCGTTTGGTACGTATCTTTATTTATTTCTGTCATGCCAGTCACCACACAGTCCCCCACAGACATGGAGCTCTCAGGAGATGGCTCAGATGTGGACATGAACAACGACGACAATACAAAACTCGACGACGGGGATGACACGGAAGAGGACGAGGACGAGGAGCCAGAGCCGGAAGAGGTCACTCCCCCATGCGGACGACGCTCGCACTTCCCACTCACTCTTCTACAGGACGTCGAATCAGACGAGCTTTCTCCCCCACCCTCGCCGCACAAACCGCGGCTCAAAATCAAACTCAAGTTACCCCAAATCCTCAGCCCTAATGAATCCTCCAGCAGAGCGGCGTCAACGCCTAGCGGTGAACCAAGCCAGCCACCCTCTCGTCGTGGCATTTCAAGGGGTACGGAAAAAAAGAGTGTTCCTTGACCTTTTTCTCTACTGCGACTTACGCTCGTCTTTCTTGCAGACATTGACATAGAATCGGAGGATGAGGACGAGGATGAAGAAGTCGTGGGTGGCTCTACGCGTCCGATGACCTCCCGGCAAGCCGTCCTTGCCAGCGTGGTCGATTCATCCCACGTCTCCCTCGGTCAGAATCCCTCTTCCATAGTAGACCGTGAGAGTCACATTCACCCCAGCAGAATCTTCCCGCAAGAAGAAACAGCTCACTGAATCCGAGATCGCCCTGCGACGTGAAGAAACAGCCCGCAAACGCAAGAATCTGACGGAAAAGAAACTCGAAGACGAAAAGGTGCGTTGCAATTAAATCGCTGTTTTATGCACCGGCGTTTACGTGTGTGCATACGTGCTGTATCTGGTAGGCAGAGACAATCAATCGGTTGCTCAAGAAACAGTCCAAGTCAAAAAATAAGCGTAATGTGTTGTCGACAGCAGACGATCGCACCCCAGTCTCCGCCACCCCCGCCATCGTGCAATCTACCAGGGATGGCTCGGAGGCACCCGAGGGGGAGGTGATCGGGTCTGTCGAACTCATCCCTACCATGTACCGCTGGATATCGACTACGAAACCTCCATCGGGTGATCCAGGACCGGGTCCTCGGGACGAAATGGAACGTCGAATGAAGCTCACGTTTTCGGTTCCCGTGTCAGCACTCCCACAAGACGCTATTCTACCCTCGGAGACAAAGCTACTCTCAGCTGAGAGACCAGTGTGTGATGTAACCGGGTGCGGGCGGGTGCGCAAATATCGGCTCGTGAGAGATTGGTTGAGAGGAGCATGTGGGATGGAACATCTCAAAACCCTGGAACGCCAGATGGATGTGGTTTGAGCGGGTGCCCGTGGTTTTGGTTTCGTGCGTCCTTTAGTGTTATTAGGTACCTCATTTACTTGATTGATTGTTTTCTTGGCAGACCGATGTCCGGTGGACATGTCAGTGTTGTGTTTGCACCGGGAACATGGTCGCCGCCGTTAGAATGTCTACCAAAACAGGTTTGACCAAGTCGCTGCTGACTATGACGGCTATTTGCAATGGCTTGTTCAAGATTTAGACTGCTGTCCTCCTCAAAACATGCATATACATCATCCCTCGTAGCAGATGCAATCTCCGTGTGGCATCGGAATGGTGCTGCCTGGAACTGATCTGGAACCGACCCGTAGCATCATGGAGCTGGCTATCTTTGACTCCAATCGATAAAGCTGTCCCACTGGTGAGACTACGCACAGTATAATCAGTCTTAGACCTCCACTTTTGTGTAGACCCCCGCTCAAGAGCGAATATATAGCTCGCCATCTGTTGCATGGCCGAGGTTTGCCTATGCCACAGGGGTATTACGTTACTGATTAGCAATCGAGGAGCATAAGATTCCATTAGGACCGACTGCATCACCATCCTCGATTTTGCCAGGTTCGTCGCCAACTCTTTCGAAGGTCTTTACGACAACAGATGGAATTGTGGACACGTCGGTTGCGTCCGAGTATCATATTATACACTGGGAGTCTTGGGACATCGTCCCCAATTACTATACACGTCCGTGACCTGGAATTTTTGCGCCGGCACCGCGCTCGTCTCGAAGGATGATGAGGAGGGAAGACAAAGGAAGGCAAACCACAATCGAATGACTAGAAATCTTTTACTCAACTGGCACATTTTCTGGAACGGGTCGGGCAGCACTTGCCAATGAACAATCACCTGTACCGGTCAGAGAGCCATAGTCAAACATGTCTCTTTTGACATGCCAGCTGGCATGGGGTGATCTGACAAGGGAAAGGATCAGGACGCCTAAAGTATCTTGAGAAATGGACTCGGTAAGTCCACATGTAAAAGTCGCCTTAGGTGAACAAGACATCATCTCCAATGGCCAGCATGGTCGCAATGTGCCGGCCTAGTAGCAAGGACAAAGTACGGCGTGAGCAAACGGAGTACGCGCCTGGTAGCGGATTACTGTAACACACTTGGACATCTGCCCCTCCCAAAGACAAAGACAAACTCGGTAAAGTTGTCATCTGTCAACTTGCCTTCCGAGTTCAAGAATCTCTCAGACGTAATTTGTCTCCGTCCGGATATTCCAGGATATGTCGGAAAAGAAATATGTTGTATGTCACGCACTGACCTAGGGGCGTAACTGGGCTCCATCTGAATACTTCCCGCACGATCGCGTCGACGTATGGCAATGACGGTCTGTCCCAAAGTCAGGAAGTCAGTCCGTACCTAGTACGGCAGTGTCTATCTCCGCTTTAGCGTGCTTCCACACCTGTGGGTTCTCGACCATCGCAAGAGTGAATACCATCAATGCTGAACTTGTCTTCAGTGCTTGATGAATCCTGTACGAATCGGCGTTTCTGCAGACGCTGCGTGGGCAGTGGATAGGTTTCGCCTCATTGGTTCGCAGGAGCAGAATCTTACCAAGAAAAGCGGTTACCCCAGCGTGCTTTAAAGCTAGCTCATATTCCGAGCGATACGAACCGTCGAATCTCTCCATCCTAGTGATATACCTGATACCATCAAACATTCATGGGGTCCTTGGATTCCTACAGAGGGAATTCTCCAGTTACGTTCCTCAGCCCGGCGAGGCTCTCTTACCATGCGCTCCTGGACGAATCTGTGTGAGTTGAGTAAATGCAGTACTTTTCCCAATACATATTTTGCGCAATTTCTTTCTGATAATCATCAAAGGCGCTTACAGAGGAGGGCATGCCTTGATGAATGTTGCCAGCGTTCTCTCGGGTGTCGTACCCAGCAGAATAGCTCGCAAGTATTTAATTGTCGGCAATTGACACCATCGGGTCATTCTGAGGGCTTGGGTCATAGTCATACATCTCTAGAAAAATCAAAGCTCTCCCGTCCAAAAATGAGATGAATACTCGTCAGGATCGCCAGTCATGTTGACACCCAACTGGGGCGCTCTGCGAAGCTAAGGACTGCACCGGCACGGAATATCTGCTGGAATACCCTCCGGCACAACCTCCAGTGTTCACCATACCGCGAAAGAGCAAAGTCACGACTAGCAAGTTGCCAGTGGGTAGATTCGTGACTGTTTCTCCAGCAACGCCGAGGCGACAGAAGCCGAGTTATCACCTTGAAACGCTCAGTTTCATGCATACACACATGACTGCGCTACTAGTACATACTCATCATATTTTTCGCGCCATTCCGCAAACGTCGCTGTGCGTCATGGTCACAAATGCTAGTGGCACTGCAATTCCACCGAAGCAACCTGTTCAGTCGTGAGACCGAAATGATGAGATCGAGTTGAACGGTATGTCCACTTCCCTACATACTAATTTCTTTCCACTCGTTGGTACCAGGAACGTTCCTCCGACCTCTTCCTGTATGTAGGCCGACTAATATCTTCCTTGGACTCTTTGGTCTGCCTACTACGGGAGACTAGGCAGAAAGGTACCAGTTCCCGATTTTTCACATCACCAACCCTCCGCATTCTCATTTTCCTGTCGAAGGTACATACTAAGATTGGAGATGCATCGGTCGCATTCGCGCAGGCAACACGTTGTGCGTTGCCCTCGACCGTGCCGTGCAGTCCTGCATGCATTTACCGTCCATGATACGGATTGTCCCGGTGGGTCAGTACTTGAAAGTGATAAACAGACGTTTCCAGTACCGCACGGTTCACACTTCAGGTCGATGGCAACAGGGTCTTGTTCCATAAGTGGTAACTTTACCAAAACCCGACTTGATCCATGTTGTTGGGAAGCACGGAGCTCGTTTTCTTACACCCGCGGTGCGTATCTGAGGATATCCAGTATTTACATTGCGATACAAGCAATATTTGCCATCAATCTGCCAATGACGGTGGCGTTAATCATTCCGGTCAGTCAGTCACATAATAAAGGATCGGCTTCCTAGATCTTATCCCGACGGAAATCGACCCCTATGCCCTCAGAAATGTTTGTTTTCTTTCTCTTGTTTGAGGTGAGCGGTTGAACCGATTATGCATTCTCACGGCCGTGAGTTGGCATTTCTATCTCCTTCCTCGGCGTTAGAGTCCTCGTGGTTTCACCCCACCCATGCTCACGCTAGATGTAGAGTTCCAAAATCAACCAGATCCGCTCGGTGTTTTATACACATCTTGGCGATGACCAATGTCTTCCTCTTGCACCTTTGCCTCGCTCTAGCATCTGCACTGCCGTTTTCATCCAGCGGGGCGGGGTTATGATTGAATCATCAAGTGGTGTAAGTTGCACAAGCAATGCTACGTTATTGGATTTTGTTTTGAAATGCCAAGAGCGACAGTGTTTGCATCTCGCTGTACGGAGGGACAATCTCCGATTTCTTGTTTGTCTCAAACTTGTGTGTGCTGATCTGATTTCATCCGGTTTAGGGCCATTGATCACAATCTGTGTTATTTCAAGCAAACTGTTCCACTCGTTGCGAGTAACTACGGTAACCGACTTTTCCACATGTAGTCTTTTGCTTCTCTATCCACGCAGCACGTTTCAGCGGATGTCACAGTCAAACAGGACCACAGTGTAAAACTGCAGGACCTTATCGGGTGCTCCAGAATATAAAAGTGCGAGTGAAAATAGCCATCTGCACCAATTATCATGTCCGAGCCATCAGCTTTACACGATTCCCTTGAGCAAGCCATTGCCCATCGAGCCAAGGAGGGTTTCACAATATTTCGTGTCGACGAGCCTCTCCCGTCTTCCGCTCCCGACTTCTTTTCTAACAACTACCTTTCGCTATCGACTGATAGATTTGTCAGAGACCTTTTCTTGCGTAAAGTTCAAGCAGCGGCTCCGGATCGTCTGCTCGGATCCACGGGTTCCCATCTTGCGACGGGGTACTCTACAGAGTCCAAGGCACTCGAGACCGCATTCACTAGGTTCTTCGGAGCCCGGTCTGCGCTGTTCTTCGGTTCCGGCTTCAATGCCAACTTGGCATTTGTTGCTTCTGTCCCACAGAAAAATGACGTCATCATCCACGATGAATTCATTCATGCGTCTTGCAGAGAGGGCATCCGCCTGGCCTCCCATACCGCCTACCGCTTCACTCACAACTCGGTCGCTTCCTTCAAGGAATGTCTCTTAGGCGTCTTACAGAAACATCCTCAAGTCATTCGGGGGACCAACACCGTGTTCTTTCTCCTGGAAAGTCTGTACAGCATGGATGGAGATTTCTGTCCTCTGGAAGAGATGGTGAATCTCGTGGAGACCTTTGTACCAGCAGGACACGCACACATCGTCGTGGACGAGGCTCACACGTCGGGAATATTTGGGCCCAATGGGAAAGGGTACATCTCACTCCTTGGGTTGGACGATCGCATTCATACCAAAGTCCACACGTTCGGAGAAGGATGGGGATTCCACGGAGGTATGCAATACCTTTTGTAGTGTGAATCTAGGAAGCTGATCCCGATGTTGGTCTCGTCTCGTTCCACAGCCGTCGTGTTGACCTCATCCATCATAAAAGACTACATGATTAATTTCGCAAAGAATGTCATGTTTTCAACGTCGATGCCTTACACGGACATTTACGCCCTCGAAGCATGCTTCAGTGTCATATCGAGCGCGCGAGGACAGGAGGTACGATAAATTGCTTACATAGTACACAATTTGCTGAATCTTTTTTTTTTTTTTGAAAGCTACGGCAGAACTTACATCACCTATCCCGTTACGCACGACACAAGCTACATAATGCTCTGAAGGACATTCCCGAGACCATTCTTGCGCTGGACAAATCTGATGACTCAGTCGTAATCTCTCATCCTGCCTTGTGTTCCCCAATCATTCCGGTGTTCACGCCGAGCGCGAGCAGTCTGGCGGACCATTTACTGAAAAAGGGATATGGGGTTTCGCCGCTGACCTATCCGGTCGTGAAGAGACCTAGAATTCGCGTCATCATCCATGCAGTCAATACGGAAAAGCAGATCGATTCTTTCACCAGCGAACTCCTCGCCTGGGCGGAACGACAACAGAGGATACCATACATCGAAAGTGTTGGTGATGGCAGTGCAGGAGCGGAAGTAAACTCGGAGATTAGAGCAAGGCTTTAAAAACACTCAGCTGTTTGTAGGAGTTCTCTAGCCATTTCTATCACATGCGCTACGCCCACAGATCAACCACAGGTGTACATGCAGTAGAGACACCGTAGAAAGAAACATGGACGAGCGAAAAAACTTGGAGATATTACACGGAATTTATGGTCTCAATGCGTCATCAATGCACCTTGCGCACTCTACTTTATACCACCTTCCCCAACACCCTCGGGTGTGATATATCGGCCATGTTGATGAAGATATCGTCAGCAGGATGTCTGTACAGCGGTGCACGGAGTCTCTTTTGGTCCAGGTGGTGTCCGATGAAACCGATCGAACGGCCAAGCACGAACAAGCCATTAAGCGTACCGATCTGGAAGCGCGTCAATACAATATCACCATAACATGCAGGTCACTACAAACCTTGATATATTCATCGGCTTCCTCAGGTGTGAACGCACCAGAGTCACGAAGGAGGTCGACGAAACAAACAGCAATACAACCATCGACGTTGAGAATCAACTAAGGACGTGCTCGTCAACAAGAATTTATCTGCTGAAGCGAGGGATGACACTCACTGTGTCCTTCTTGGTGGTCGTCACCTTCTCTACAGCTAGTGCATAATCGAGCAGTGAGTGGGAAGGGAAGTTTTTGCGAACGTATTCCTTGACCAGCTCGACACGCAAATCCGGGTTGTTGACAGATTTGATCTTATGACCGATACCCGAGACTTGAGACCAAGTTAGCATCTTGGCAACAAAGCAGACGACGAAAACTACTCACTCAACTTGTTTGCTTTCCTGCTCTCGTCCACAAACTCTCTTGGTGTCAAACCTCTATCCCTTGCGCCGGAGAACATCGACGCTGCCTCGTCCAAAGCTCCTCCAAATCGACTCCCGATTGTCAACAAGCCAGACGCGAGACTGCTAATCAAGTCTTTGCCTGCTCGAGTCGCAACAATCGTGTTCATGGCTCCACTGACGGCGGGACCGTGGTCTGCGGTCAACATCAAGACCATCTCGATGAATTTCGCTGCATATGGAGGGAGGCGGCGCTTGAACCAAAGCAACGAGACAACCCCACCCACTCCGACGTTTTCCTTGAAGACATCTGAGATGCGCATGCCGGCGTACAACAACTCTTGACCACGCTCGTCCGAGATTGTGGAGATAAAGGCTGCAGGCTTCCGAATGAGGCCAAGCTCTTGAGCCCACTTGAAATCCATTGGAATTACTGGTGGTTCGACTTCTCTCTGGGGAACGATGGTGCCGCTGGTGACAAGTTTGTCGTACGTCTCCTTCAAAACATCGGGAAGCAGCTCAAAGGTATCGGGAACAATAAATCCCGCGGCTTTCATCGCGCAGTTCTTGGCCTCAGCCGTCTCGGCGTCACTGTTAGCCATCGATCCTGCGTGCCCGAACTGCACCTCAGTTGTAAACATCTTGGCACAAGTACCAATGGCCCATGCAACAATGGGTTTCTTGATACGGCCTGATTTGACAGCCTCGATAACACGATATTCTTCAACCCCACCGACTTCACCAAGTAGAACGAGCATCTTGCACGCCGGGTCATCTTCATAGCGCAAAAGATGGTCGATGAACGTGGAACCAGGGTAGCGATCACCACCGATAGCAATACCCTCATAGGTACCGTTGGTCACGAGGGAAAGGATGTTGTTCAACTCATTTGACATGCCTCCCGACTTGGAAACGTAACCAACAGAACCAGGACGGTAAAGCTTGGAGGCAATGATGTTGTCCATCATGCTATGCTGAATCAATATCTCATTCGGATCACGAGAAGGTGCAACTTACCCTCCGGAGTTACCAATTCTGAAACAACCGGGTTTGATACCACCCACAGTGGCAGGCCCAATGATCAGAACTCCCTTTTCATGAGCCTTAACCAAGATTTCCCGTGCCTGACGCTCTGGCACGCCTTCGGCAATCAATGCGATAGCACGGATACTTTGGAACTCGAGGCACTCTAGCGTGCTGCTGTACACACTCCGTGAACTTGCAAAGTTAACCACGACATCAACATCAGGGTGTTTCTTCACAGCTTCAGCGAGCGATGTATACACAGGCAAAAGCGTCTCCCTTGTGCCCCAATAGAATTTCTGGATATGATGTCCACCGAATGGGTAGATCATCGCGGCGACAGAAGGGCGAGCACGCTTGCAGGAGTAGTCGAAATCAAGCATACCCTGGATAGCACGAGGCTGAAGACCGTAGACAAAGCTACGGGTCTCGGCGTCAAACGGCCGGTAAGCGGGCCTGGTCGCGGCATGACCGTCCTGAGTAGGAGCGTTGTCGAAGCGCACCACAACGTCGTTTGGTTGAGTGCGTTCTCCAGAAGCATGAATCGTTCCGACGTCGGAAGGGGTTGGTCCTTGTGCTGAAGGTGTTGCAGGAACGACTTTAGGGGAGGCAGGTGCCGTAACCGGAAGGGAAACAGGGGCAGCTTTTGTGGGCTTGATTCCAAGAGCGAGAGGGACAATTTCAGTGATATGGGTCTCTGGACCAAAGACGCGGATGGGAACACCGAGGGATTCGCCTGAGAAAACAAGTTCGTCAGAGGGCTGACGACGTAGAACGAAACGTACCAAGCAGTCTCATGGCCTTCAAACCCTCTTGATAGTTGGGGCCACCACGACGTACGTAGATCTTGACCTATCGGAACCAATCCAATATCCAGTCTTTGCCATCGGATGTATCCAAAGCAGCAAGACTCACCCCGTGTGCAATCAGGCCAGATTTAGCACCTTGCAGCGCCTTGATGATGCCCTTGAAGGTAGCAGCAACATTTGTGAAGTTGGCGATACCACCTCCGATGATAAGGATCTTTCCGTCTGGACGGGGAGGTGGACGCGTGATCAGATCGACTGGTAGGTAAGGGTGCAAGTCGTGAGGACATATAGCATATTTCACGGCAGCGAACTCACGGATAGTCTTTGCGTACTCGTACGTTTGGCCCTCTGACGGTGCACCACTGTACTCGCCGTAGTTGGCGAGTTCATGCGCATAACCAGCAGCTGCAATGGCATCCGCGTACACTACAGAGGCGCCTCCACCAGCAACCATTGTCCAGATGCGAGCATTGGCATTTAACACCGTAAGTTTTAGCGAAGCGCCAGTGGAACCGTCCAATTTCTGGATGTATGCTATCGAGAAAAGATGTAATCGGGAGTGGGATGAGTAAATGATACGCTTACCTTCCTCTTTTGTGAGATCTCGTCCGAAAGGAGCAGGCCAGACCATGGGCGGACCGCGGTCAGCACCGATCTTTGAGCCCTTGGCAGCTTGTGTTGCAGCGCCATCGTAGACGCTAAGATCTCTGGCAATAGCCCACTTGGGACCACAAATGAATTCGGCTGTTTGGTCAAGCTTAGCAGCCATATCTAGATAATGGATGCTACCATCTTCGAGAACGACAAGTGGGTTGATCTCGAGGTAAGCAAAGTGAAGATCTGCATAGACGTTGTAAAGCCTGATGATGAAGTCCACGAGAGCATCTCTGCGCTTTCCAGTGAAGGAGGGACCGACGAGTGACTCGACATTTTGACGGGTAGGGAAAAGTTTTGTGTCCACGGGAACCTCAAGACGGGATGCGTGTGCATCAACATCACCAACATCGACACCACCTGTAGGAGAGAAGAGAATTGTGTCGGAAAGACGGGAGGAAGTGATGCAGATGTATGCCTCTGCGGATTGGGGATGAGGCAAGAAGGGCTCAAGGATGAAGGTGTTGAGCGTCCCCGTAACGGATTCTACCTGCAAGCATAGCGTGAATATGTGAAGGATTGGAGGGTCACGTGACAACGATGCTTCGCGATTGCACGCGATTGCAAGGGCGTTCAAGATTGACCTACTTTTTGAGACTTTCCAGCCCTGTCGAGGACCCATTTTTTGGCATCCTGCCAATCCTTGTTGAGAACGAGGAGACCAGCTTTGCCGCGACGTTTGATGAGCTGGTCTGGCTTTGCGACGAGCTTGGTCGTTTGCACCCATGGAGGGAGATGGCTGTCAGGCGTGATGGCCCCAGTCTCTGGATCCCATTGGATCTGAGCGACCTTGGGTGAGGGGAAGACGAGGGGCGAGTCCTTTGATGGCGCAAAGTTGGGATGCGCAGGAGGTGCGCGTTCAAGCCAGTAAGCCAGCAAAAGCTTGGCGTCGTATTCACGGATAGCTGTTGGAACGATCAGGAATGAATGGGGAACGGAGGGGAGAGGACGGACCTTTGGAGGACATGATGGAGGGGGAACAGAGAAGGAGACTGTGGCTGTTCGATACGGGCTTATATCGACATGAGCGCAATAATTTATTTTGAAACGGGTATCAGACCTTGTCTAACCAACCATTGCCCCAACTTTCCCACGGTGTGAAAATCAACACAGCCACATTACACTAAGGGTATGGCCAACCTCCCCGTGCCCGCCTCATTCCAGCCTCGTTCCACCCAAATACGCTTCCCTATCAATTCATCTTGATTCTCTCCACGTCATCACTTTCCCATCCTTTGTGCTACTTACCGTCTTTTTACCTCACCCTGGATGCTGCATTTCTTAGCGACGGATGCTTGCGATCGGATGCGACGATTAGACGTACACCGATCATCGATCAGTCTGCATGTATGCTTATCCGTTGGGGGATTTGATCACGATTTGTCACGGACCTCGTTTCCCGACAAAAGACACATTGGACCCCGCCGCTGCAAGGATCCGATCTGGCTGGAGATATCTTGTCTCACCGGTATTACATATTCTTGAATTCAACGTTCCACTCGGACCAGCGCCAAACAGGATCGTGGAACCCGCCTGCGTGCAAATGGATCTAGTCCAAACGTGCAAACACAACCTAGCACCCACTTCCCTCTCGATTGCGAATCGCGAAAAGGACCATAATGTAGTTGTCTACTCTGCTGCCACAGTTGTAGGAAATTATGTAGGAAATTAGGATACTAGAAGTTGTTAAGGTTTAAACATGTTTTTACGAAACCAATTGGCGTCATGGCGCCTTGCCTTGCCGGCCTGCCGCATCGCGCCACCTCCTTTGTTGGCGCTCCGCCTGGCGAGACTCATAGACCAAGCTCAGTCTTCACCGAGCTTCATCCTGTCCCTCGTCCCGCCAGGTGCGTCCTTGTACAGCCCTGTGGGTTGCCTTGTCGCTGACGCTGGCATCGTCGCCGGCTCGCCAGGGCAGCATCGTTTAGCGTCACCCGTCCCCGTCCGCCCCAGCGTTCACGAGCGGCTTATATTGCGATTTTCTTCCTTCTAGTGTACCTCCTGTATTATCACGTCAAGGGTTATCGCTCGTAGTTTGCCCAATTTCACGCAGGGTCACGGCCAGTGGCCCGATTTTGGCTGGCTCCTTTCCTTGGTGCCTCAATCACGACCGCACGTCAATTGGATGCATTTCAATAACGGAAGTGAAGGTAAACTATGGTGCTGTATAGTTATTACGTAAACAGGGGCATACCGAATCTAACAGAAGTATCGGTCCCAAGCATGCCAAAGTCCTGTATGAGGGGAAAAAAAGTAACGGACTTGCTCTCAGACCAGTTCCTACGAGAAACAGTGAGAGAAAACCCGGTCCACTTCACCCTACCAGATTACAGCCATGGCCATTTCATTCGTCTCTTACGAACACTGCCGCAGCGCCCATCCCGGTGCCAATACACATTGACGTCACCAAGACCTGTCAAAGGTTTCCCCTTATCAACCAGCGCACTATCTATCGTACACACACAAGGCTCACCTTGCCGTTCCGCCGCTGCAGCTCGTTCAAACCCGTGGCAATCTGTCGGACACCCGTACAGCGTAATTGTCGCATACACCAATTAGCCTACCATGACCATCGAAACAAAGAAAATGACTCATCGAGTGGATGACCGAACGCGATAGCACCTCCGTTGACATTGACCTTGTCGGAATTGAGTCCGAGTTCTTGAATGCAATATACATATTGCGATGCATATGCCTCGTTGATCTAAAAAAAATTAAAGAGTTGATATAGTTCTTGGCTGTCCACTCAATCGAATCTGACATACCTCAAATAAGTCGACGTCCGAGATGCCAAGACCCACATTCTTGAGCACCATTGGAATAGCATACACGGGCCCAATGCCCATCACACGAGGCGGCACACCTACAGAAACGAGCGCCATCCCCAGTCGGTAACTTCCCGCTATGTTCAACAAAACTCGTCATCACGCACCCGCCACCGCCGTGCTAACATGCTTCCCGAGAATAGTCAATCCGAGCGCCTCGGCCTTGCGACGAGTCATCAACAAGACTGCAGCTGCTCCGTCTGTAATCTGACTCGCGTTCCCACCCGTCGTCCTTCCATGGCCCCACTGCGGAAATGCCGAGCGAATCTTCAGCAAACTTTCTTTCGTAGTACCATACCGGATCCCATCGTCCTTGGTTACCGTCACGCGCCTTCGAGTAGTGGTACCTGTCGCAGAGTCCTTTTCATTGACGAAGACGGTAAAGGGAACGATCTCCTTAGTAAAATGACCAGATCTTTCGGCGTGTTCAGCGCGTTGAAAAGATTGTGCTGCAAAATCGTCCATGACGTCACGTGAAATGTTGAAGTCTTGAGCGACGTTTTCGCTTGTCCAACCCATGGGAAAAAGACAATCCTTTGCTGTTGCATTGGCGCTGATGCTCTCGGATTGGGATGGTGCACCCTTGTCTGGGCTATTGGTGTAAACATCAATAATGGGACTCCATAATGCATGCGAGGGCCCGTAGAGATGAAGATGTGGAAGGGATCCGACGTACTTCTGACTCATAGACTCAACGCCGACCGCGAGTCCAATCTCAATCTGACCAGACCGGATTTGGTTGGCTATAATGGTTGTGGCCATAAGTCCACTGGAGCAAAATCTGTTGACGACCTGGATAGGCACAGTCTCCGGGAAGCCAGCGGCAAGGGAAGCAGCTCGGGCATGGTATACAGGGTCGGGAGTCAAAACCGTGCCGACACAAATGTCACCTACGCTCGCGGGGTCGACATGGGAGTGCGCGACGACTTGCTATAGTATTATGGAGATACGTCTAACGTGAGCTGGCACACAGCCATGCGGTGGACTTGCCTTGAACATTTCGAGCATGAGTTCGTCGATGCTGTGTGGGGTAAGGAATGTTGAGTTCATGAGACGTGTCAGTGTGGGGAGACTACTTGCGGAGTGTCTTTGAGAGCACCTTTCTTGGCCTTTGTCAATGGTGAGCGTATGGCCATCGTGACGACGACATCATCTGGGCGTTTTTCTCGGAGAGCCTTGACGGCCGAGTGCGGATACAAGTGAGCCGAGATTTGCTTGAGGCGTTGCATCATCATGGTGGAGGCGAGCAGGACATTCCGAGTCTGATTCGGTCGGATCTCAACCGGCCCGGCGCGGAATCAATTCACTACCCACGGTCAAAGTAGCGCGACAAATCCAATCTCTACAATTTGTACAATAGGAATGCCAGAGACCGCTCAGAACTGCATACTTTTGAGCAACATTTTCTAACTGTCCAAGATACTATCGCAGATGTCAGAAAGATATCACATCAGGTCTTCAATCGCAAGCTGTGGTTGTTGTGCAACTATAAAGTGACCAATATCATTTACTGGATCGCTTTCTGCAATCATTTCAAGCGTCTCTTGCAGCACCCCCGGATCTTGCTGAACCAATAGACCGTTCAACCTCCCATCCATCATCATCAACCTCCCAAAGTTCAACACTCCCTGCGCGAACTCTCGTGCAGTGTGATGAATCGCGAGCGTTTCACCTTTGGCAGCGAGTGTCCCCACAAAGAGAGAGACGTCCAGAGAGGTATTGGTCAGATCAATAGTACGCGTGCGGAGGACTTGCCCATGCGTCATGCTCGCTAAAAGTGTCGTCTCCTGAGCGTAGACAGCATTGTCAAGTGAATTAAGACGCGCTACTTCGCCATCGATCCGTTGTAAGGAAGCCACAGCTCGCTGAATGCTTTGCTGGCACGCCCGTGCGTTTTGTTCGGCACTTGCGACCGTTCTTTCAGCATCCTCGATCTCCTCGTTTAAATCAAAGAAATCAAAGACTTCTCCGAGACCAAACGTGAAAATGTTCCGAACAACCTGATCAACAGAACCTCCGTCTGACCCACTGTAGCTGAGATGAGAACCGGAAGATTCGTACCCGAGCTGATTCCGCACTATCGCGTTTCCTCTCTGCAGATCGAATGGTCTCCCTAGCTTGTTGAATATGCGTCTCGGCAGTCACTTTTTGGCCACTGGCAAATAAGCGTTCAAAACCATGTCTGAGGGTATCGAGAAGACATCACACGTACTGCCAGCTTTCGCGTTGACTCTCTGCGCCGTTTCGTAGCGTCTCTGCAAGCTGCACCATGTTATGGATTCTCTCAATGCGTTCTTGCGCCATGCTGATTTCAAACGTGAAATCTGTCGCAAGCTGCAACCGTTCGGGAGGTAGGGGAACGTGTCAGTATCAACGACGCACAGATGTCGATGCAGCCCAAATACCTCGCTAAATTTTCGTGTCAAGTTTCTCGCTTTCTCACTTAACGATTGAAAATGAAGAAATACGAGTTGGCTTTGTGATTTACATGCGTTCACCAGAGGCGCATTGGCCATGATCGCTGCAAATGCAGATGTGGGATCGCGACGGGTCAGCAAGGCAGTCGTCTTTTGATCTTGAGTGGCTCGATAAAGTGACTCGATGCGATTGACGAGTATGAGGAGAGTATCCATCGCGGGAGCAGCGTCCTGTGTCAGAAGTGTCTCGCTCTCAGATTGTAGCGTGGCCAACGAGCGTTCAAAGAATGTACAACGCTCCACTGCATCGTCGATATCTTGTTGCATCGTAGCAACTTCGGAGACGAGGGCACTGACTTGGGTCTGAGAAGTATGGGAGGATAAGCCCCCGGATTAGTGGCGACACTTTTGTTGACGTACATCCTCCTCTGGTGCAAACTGAGGCTCTACAGCCGACAGACAATGAAAATCATTTCGAAACTACCTCTAGATAGTACTCACGCTGTAGAAGCTGTTGTGCTTGTAAAAATTCGCTGATGATGCGAGCAAACTCGGGCCCGAACATGACGTGATCAAAGGTACGAGGAAGTCACTGGTATGTATGTTTTCGACGGAGAGACTGGCAGACACGTCACGGTGGATGTGGGATGGTGGATGGTGGGCAACTTGGGGATGTTAAGATTTTTGTTGGGTTGTGTAGGGTTGTAGAGTAAGCGAAAGACAGTCGAAGCTGGTTGCCACATACAGTACCTAGTAATCAAGATATCGAACCCGTGCATCCAAGATCCGGACCCTCGTTCTCTTGCGTTGGCCATTGAAGGCGTGTTCATGCTTCTGTGATAGAAGGAGGAAGGGTTCTCGATACACACAGCCTTACACGTCAGGTGTGATGAGACCTACCATTTCAGAGGCACAAGCCAGGCGCGACTCACTCCACCAGCGAAACATCTCCGGCCGCGTTGTCGTCGCGGCGCTGGTGAAATGATAACTTTCATCAGATTTCTTTTTTCCAGAACTCAGAAGGTCGACGCGGGTTCAAACGTTCAATCTCAGTCTGCGATTCCACAATTTTATATTGAACCCGATCAACCCGTGTAGAGTCATGGAGTCATGGCACTGCTCCGAACTTTCTTGCCTTGCGGATACCACAGGTCCAGGAAGATGCCAGGAAATGGAAGCAGGTCCTATGAGCGTCTCTTCTTGCCCCAATCACCAGGAAATGGACCCCTGCCCCCAACCCTCATATAAAGGGTCCACCCATAATTCGTCACTAGACCAACCATTCTTCTGAAAATCCCGTCTCACTATGTCATCAACTGAGTTGGTCGAAATCCGCAATGCAATCTCGCAGATATCCAGAGGCAAAGATGTCAACGAGGACAGCTGGATGGTGTGAGTATCGTTGTCCATACTCGTGCCATTGCCCTGCAACTTTTTTGTAGCATGTGGTGTAATACAAACTGGGGGGACCTCCTTCAGCCTGCTCCGCTCTCCATCGCCCTACTCGGTTCACTCATGGTCATCGCTTCCAGTACCAACGATTTTTGTTCGTTGCTCTCTTTAGGCACTAGTGATCTGTTGATCATACTGCACATACAGCACTCATCTCCGAGAACAACAAGTCCATCAAGTTCACACACGCAAAGTACCCCACCTCGTTCAAGACGTGCCTCCAGCAAATGGTTGGCGACGGCTATACCGCGTTTGAAACGGCATCACACCAAATGACCCGTATCAACAACGCCTCGGGTCAGTTGCCCGACGCGATCAAGAGGGCCGTGACAATCATCGTTCAAAGCACGTCACCCATTGAGGTCGAATACTTGCTTCCGAATGCGCTCGATTCGGTGTCGGAACTCACCAATATATGCACGCAAGTCTTTCCTTTTACTCTCGAGCGTTAGGATGGCACTGTTACTGATCTGTGTACTAGAGACGCGTCGCGAGCGTGCGAGAGAGCCTTTGTTCAAATCTCTGCACTTGCACAGGAGATCTTGGAGTGTACGACGTACAAGGTAGGCCCATATTTTAGAATGTCCCGATTGATGCATACTTCACTGTGTCCGACAGGTTGGAAGTGTAGAACAAGTAACGGAGCGGAACGAGATGCACCTCTTCATTCTCCGGCAGCAGGCAGAGCAAGAAGAAAAGATGGTCGATGAAGCAAAGGAGACGTCCGAGTTGATGAAAAAGGCAAGTAAGAGTCCCTTAGAATATCTGGGGTTTGATGACTGTAGATGACATCTAGTCGTTTGCAACCGCAGAGCAAGAGTTCAAGACTGCTGTCGATACTCTCCCATCCGGGTAAATGATTTCGCCATCATCTATAAATCAAGTTGACGTTTTCACTAGGTGGGATATTGTGGGCATGCATGTAGTAGAGAGCTTGACAAACGCCATCACAGCTCCTGTGAATGCTCTTTTCGGCATGGGTAAGGTCAAGAGTAACTACTTGCAAACCGGTCTGTGTTCTTCACCTGGTAAGCACCCTAATCCTTCACGTAAATACATTGAATAGTGATTGGTTGATGACATGCGCAGGGGAAACGACGCAGCCTTCAGGGGCGGCACTCAGTGATCCAGCAGTCTCTCTTGCTCAGCAAGTCCTCGGACTAGTTTCCGATTTAAAACTACTCATTTCTGGAGGACCCGGAGGGGGGCCTGACTGGGATAACATTCGTGGCTCTGTACGTGCTTTGCACGCAAACCTTCTTCCACGGATGTCTCCTTACCTCCATTTAGAACACGAAGAGTGGCGCCTTGTACGTGGAAGCGAGCTTGGAAAGAATGATAGATCGCCTCGACAAATCCAAGCCTATCTCGTCAGAGCTCCTACCTATAATGGAACAAGCCGTCGACATTACAAAGAATGTCTACGCGACGGCGAGAACAATCGCAAGCCACGACGATCGATCTCTCAATAGACACAAATCAGCAGTAAAAAAGATGATCAAAGCGCTCCAAAGTCAGGTGACTCGGTGCAATCTCATTCTACAACAAACTGGGAACATTGCGACTGGCCCCGGTACCCCTAAATCTGTCCCGACAGGTTCCAGTTGTTCGGTATGTAACCTTCCTATACCTAGGAACAATTGGGTAAATAATGGAATAGGAAGCTGCTGTGGAGACAGCAAAATTCAGAGTGCGTTGTACGACAAATCTATTCTTGACGACCGAGTCACGCCCCTCCCTAGGTTGATCAAACGCGCGCAAACCTCGAAGCTGCACGAGATTCGTATGACAAGGCATCCACGCGTCTCATCGAGGGCCAGCGTGAAATCACAAAGACGATTGCATCCATGACGAAGCTGTCTCTGGAGAATGCCACCCTGAAAGAGATCTTGCCCGTGCTCATGCAAGCTGTCAAGGCTTTCACCAGTGAGTACTGCCCCCGCTTATTCATGACGACCAGGCCTGTTAGCCCCTCATTTCCGTAGCGCTCCGTGCCCAGTTTTCGCAAATGACTCAGTTCTTTTGCAACGTTTCATCACTGATCAACGACGTGATGAAACCGCAAGTGTCGTCGTGGGTGAAGAATATCGAAGCAAATTCTAAGCTGGTCCTCGCTGGCGTATCGCTTTCTGGTGCGTACTTTGTGCGAATATATGCGTCATGATCGAACACGTTGCCAGATTGGGCGCGGCATGCGATGTATGCCCAAATGATGGGTCCGCTCAAAGTGAGCATGCTCGCCGAGAGGATTTCACGAACGTATTTGCGCGTGTCGGATTTGTATATCATGCCTGCCCAACGGTCGGTGTTGCCTCATCCCCGGGTTCGTATCAGCTGATGACCTTGTTCAGCGAAGTCGGGCATTTACTTCAATTTCAAGAGGATAGGAGTGAGGAAGGCAAGCGGTTATTCACGTGTAGGTCTTTACCTGCCCTGTCTCTGCATGACACTCATCACCGAGAATTCACAGTTAAACTCGGCCTGGCCCAGGCGGCCATTCAAGAAAAATCGCAGATGGCGAGTCAGAAGATCCTCGAGCTCGTAGCAGAGGACCAAAATGTAAGCCCTTTCTTTTCTTGTTTCGCTCCGCGTGTTCGTCGTACTCACTCACTTCTCATGGTTTTCCTTTGGCTCTCGCGATGCGTCCTCAATTAGACATTCGCCGGTACGATCAATCGACGTTTGAAAACCATCCAAGACACGGTTGGGCGGGCTCTGCCTGCGATCAGGGAACCTGGTACATTCCTATCCTACTGTCCACTTATCCGTCTGGACATCTCAGTCGTTGTTCGTTGAGCTCAACTACTTCCTCTTTGACAGTTCCGCGAGAGATAACAGACGTGACTGAAGCCCATGTTGAGGAGTTTGACCTGCAGAAAAGAGCTGTAGAGGAAGCGACCCCTCCATACTCGGTGGACGAGCTAATGTGACGTATTGCGCCTGGGATGATTCGCTACCGATGCATGTCCACTCGATATGCGATTCCCACCATGCCATGCATGTTCTTGTTCTGTGTCGATCCTTACAACTTATGTCACGTATCCGCGGAGTTCATGTTACCCACAATTTTCAAAAAGAACTTGATCACCCCAACGACGTTTGTCCGCGTCGCAACTCATTACAAACGCCTAATATGTAAGGTACATGTTCCGTGGCGAAAGCTACGCTAAAATGTGTCCTTCGTAAAGATTGAACCGAGACGATGAGAAATGGAGGGGCGTGCTGTCTACATGTTACGCTTTGCGATGCTTCGCCACCTTGTGAGGAAACCAGTGCCAGTCTTAGTTGGTGCTGGTGCGGCAAGGCGAGACGGGATACTTTGCTCCACGATCTCGTAGAACTGGGTGCCCTGAATCTTGGCGACTTCAAGCTCAAGCGCACTTGGCTGGCGACTCCCATCTCCGCCTGCGAACGCACCCGCTCCCCAAGGTGATCCTGAACACAGTCCACGATAAGAAAAAACAGAAAATGGGAGAGAAAATGGACGTACCACCGTGAATCTCGGTCAAATTGGATAGTTGGGAAAAGGTGCGGCTGTAGCCGAGAGGGACATAGATGATGCCATGGTGCACCAACGTGGAAAGGGAGGTCATGACGGTGGTTTCTTGTCCACCGCCTGGGGTGCCCGTGGAGACAAATACGCCTGCAAACTTGCCTGCCAACGCACCCTTGGCCCAGAGTTGACCTGTTGCGTCCCAAAATGTCTAGCAAACGTTGATCAGGGAAATGTCTACATGATTATGGTAACAGTGACGAAACGCACTTTCCACTGAGCCGGGTAGTTACCGTAACGTGTCGGGACACCAAAGAGAAAGCCATCGAATTCTGGAAGTTGGTCGACAGAAATGACGGGGTAATCTGGTTTAGGAGGAGCGCTCATTTTGGCAAGGATTTCATCTGGAAGGGTCTCTGGGATTCTAAACGTGACATGAGTGGGTGTATCGATGGGTCAATCGCAAGAGAACGTACTGGTAGATTTGGGCAGAGCCGCCGGCTGCGATAATGCCTTCCTTGACGGATTCGGCGACTAGGACCAAGGCGTTCAAGGCACGTTAAGTCTAAAATAATGACCACTCACGTTTGGCGATATGGCCATACATGGTGTAGATGATGATAGCGATCCGTGGAGACGACATACCGAGTAGATGTGAATGAATTGGAGTGCAGAAGTGGGATTAACCTCGAAGATGGGGCTCAATGGGAGGGATTGGTTTGGTATTTGTATGGTTGCATTTCCAAGCTCAACGTAGGAATATGTGTCATCGGAGAAGCGGCGGCGATATGGGTGGCGTATCAAGGACTCGGTTAGTGCATCTGGTACTCACGGGAATCCACGGTGTCAATGGAGAGAGCTGACCAACTTTGTGGTATCATAACCTCCGTACAACCCCCATGAATCATCAATCACGGCGATCAGTATTAGTGAGTAAGCACAATTGAATCGGGAATTGCTTTCCTCGGAAATTGTTAATTGTTTCTCAACACGACGGAAAGGATTTTGCTCCACCCGCCAGCTGAGCAATAGCCTGTGCCCTCTGCCTTGCTTGGAAGGTTCCCGAGTACGTCTTTGCCTGAGACAAGCGTGGCAAATATGTGTGCAAGGCCAACGGCACTTTCGGAGCCTTTCGGAGCGAGTGAAACGGATGGGTCAAACACAACTTGAAAGGTTATGGACTTTGTTGATGCGATTTTCGTTATGCAAACTTCGAGCTATATATACATCAGCCTGGCATTTACAACGACGAACACAATGGACGTTGAACATTTGTATATAGAAGTGTATTATTTATGGTACATGATCAATTCGACCCATCATGGTGTAGCCTACTCTGCTTAAAAGTTGTGCTTGGCAACGGTCTCGTAGAACAAAGTCCCTTGTGCTTTGGCGATCTCAAGCTCAAGCGCACTTGGCTGGCGACTCCCATCCGGGCCAGCGAACGCACCTGCACCCCATGGCGATCCTAAAAACACAGACAAACGCATTCACAAATCAGTTCACCAAGTGTGCGAACACCCAGGACGTACCACCATGAGGCTCGCTCAAGTCGGAGAATTGGGTAAACGTGCGACTGTAGCCAAGAGGGACGTAGATGATTCCGTGGTGAGCGAGCGTGGAGAGCGAGTTGATGACAGTCGCTTCTTGTCCACCACCTGGCGTACCCGTGGAGACAAACATGCCCGCAAACTTGCCTGACAAGGCACCCTTGGCCCAGAGTTGACCTGTGGCATCCCAAAACGCCTACAGATGATGTCAGAACTCGGTTTCCTGACTAGAACGTGAAGGCGGCATTGAAGACTCACCTTCCACTGAGCAGGTAAGTTCCCGTAACGGGTAGGGACGCCAAAGATGAAGGCATCGAATTCTGTCAATTGGTTGACGGAAATGATGGGGTAGTCTGGCTTTGGAGGAGCATGCATAAGAGTAAGGATGTCGGATGAAAGGGTCTCCGGGATTCTGGATGCGACATGTACGGTTAGAACAATGAATCATTGCAAGGTGCAGCGGCGTACTGGTAAATGTCGGCAGAGCCGCCAGCTGCGATAACCCCCTCCTTGACGGATTCTGCGACTACATCCAAAACGATGATCAGAACGGGTTCAAGTTATGTTTGCAAGGTGTCCGCTCACGTTTAGCGATATGGCCATACATGGTGTAGACGATGATGGCGACCTTTGGGGAAGACATATTGAATGGAGATGAGTGGTATGCGGAAGAGTTCGATGGGGTTCATTGGGGGCGGTTGAATTGGTATTTGTACCCTTGCATATGCCATCCACATTAGTAGAGATGGTGTCATCGCAGAGGCGGCGGTAATACGGCACAACCTGATCTGGCACATCTTGGACACGCGCAGCTGCCTCGCGTCATGCGATCACGGCAGGCATGCACAAAAGCATACACCAAGTACTCACGAGAATCCGCGGTGTCGGAGTGGTCGAGCTAATCAACGTGTCAGATACGGGATGAGTAAGACATGGATATCGGGAATTCCTTATGCGGTGACATGCCACCTTCAAGTCGGAGTCCGGTCCAGGATTTACGACGGACGGGTCTCAACCCCCTGCGTTTCGGATTTGTTCGTAAAGATCAGATGACAACGAGAGTAGCATGGCCCACGGAAATCGATTGATGTACTAGGGCACACGCATTTCAAGCCAACCTCTTAGTTGTTGGCAGTGATCTCGCCTTATTCACTTGTTCCACGTCTCCGGTATCTGATTGAACATCAAAGGTGTGGCCTATCTAACCATTCAATTCAATCATTTCCATCATGTCACTCGAAACATTCTGACACAGGATCGACTAGACACCAGACACCACAAATTAGTTGAGATCGGTTCATAGGCGTAATTTTTTGGATCTCGAAGATTCAACGGTCGAATCAATCAAATTTGAACCTGGAGACTGTCTCCCAGAAACCTTGGCCCTGAAGCCTGGCAAGCTCGAGCTCGAGGGCACTTGGCTGGCGAGTACCTTGACCACCAGCGAACGTACCCGCACCCCAAGGCGAACCTATCGTGCGCACGTCAGGCTGGTACAATCGTGAGCCGAGACACAACAAACGCACCGCCTCGGGCTTCATCCGTCTTGTTGAAGATATGAAAGGTGCGGCTATAGCCGAGAGGGACAAAGCAGATGCCATGATGAATGAGAGTGGAGAGGGAGGTTATGACGGTCGTTTCCTGACCACCTCCCTGCGTGCCAGTGGAGACGAAAACCCCAGCAAACTTGCCAGCCAAGGCACCTTTGACCCATAGCCCACCGGTTGCATCCCAAAATGCCTGACGACGTGCGACAAAATTAGTTCTCGGGAAAGAAACAGAGGGTGCGGATCAGAAAAGGCACGTACCTTCCATTGGGCAGGGAAATTGCCATAACGAGTAGGGATGCCGAACACATATGCATCAAACGAGGGAAGCTGGGCGGGGGCGATGATAGGGTAGTCTGGTTTAGGGGGTGCATGCATTTTGGCTAGCACTTCGTCCGAGAGAGTCTCTGCGATCCTGGTAATGTTTGGTTCGACAATTGACGGGGAGGGATGTGCAAAAAGGCATACTGAAAGATGGTAGCCGAGCCACCAGCATCGTTAATGCCTTGCTTGACGGACTCTGCCACTGAATTTTGATCAGGGTTACGCTTCGATCAGTACAGCGATAGAATCCTTACGTTTGGCAATATGACCGTACATCGAATAGATGATGATGGCGACTTTGGGTGAAGACATGGTGTGAGGTTGGCGTCGAAACGCTGATGGCGACACACTATTTGTATTCCTGACCAAGGTCCTCAGGGGGTCTATTTCGTCAGGGATATGTCATCGAGCTTTGCAATAGATGAGTATGGCTCCCCCTAAAAATGGAAGAGAAAACTCACCGTCGCGTTGATAGTCGACCTGAGCTGACCAACGACGACGATGACTGTCACCACGCTAGGTTCATTGCAGATAGACTAGAACAGACATGTCAAGCTTGTTGTGGCTTCTGGCGGCCACTACTGCAAAATTGTATCGGCCACCGAAACACCTTTGAGGTAGAATTTTCCGTCAGGCCAGCATAACGAGGTCTAAGCTGCATGACGAATCCTTAGCAATCTCAAGAACTTGAGGTCTCTTTAGGAAAAATGCTGAATCATTGACAGCGACGGGGATATCACGTTCCCTGCAGTCGTGTTATTTTGGTGAGTCCCGTCTTGATATCAAACAAAACAGTATTACCCGTTTTCCGGAACCGCCATGCATCGAGGGCGGAGCGTCGTGACACCCTTGCTAATTAGAATCATCTGCCTTGTTCAGGAAAAAACAAATAAACGGAGGCCGACTCCCTCCACGCTGGTAACCGATGAGAAAGGTGGTGGGTAACGATCCGACTGAGCCACAACTCATTTGGGTTTCAATTTTTGCGCTTTTGCAATGTTTTTCCCTTCATCTTCTTTGCAGTCATGATGAAAGGTGTGCTCTTCTTATCGACTCTCCAATTCAAGCTGGATGTCCCCTTCTGGGATTGTCCAAGCCCAATTAAAGGCATTTATGCTCCATGGATGAGAATCCAAACCCATCAAGTTTGATGCGACGGTGTGTTCTTCCTAAGTTCCAGTATTGCTCTTCGCTCACACTGCTATGTAATGCATAAAAGCGGATCATGTGCTTGATACCATTCATTCGCCGGCCGCTACAGCGCACGACGACGTCCCACGCCTGATACATGCTCTCCAACCTCATTTTCCTTCTCTAACTTGCGCATTATTTCCCCACACATCACTTTTCCATCTATTTTTTTCATACAAACATCCACGCAATGTGCTTTCCCGGAAAGCGGCAGAAGGATCACTTCGCGGAACCAAAGTCGGATCGAAATGATACAAAAGGTGACACACCCGAGCCCATGTCTCCACCTACCACCACCCTTCCCTCTGCCCCTTCTCCAGTGGTACCCTCCCCATCAGAGTCTACTGCGATTGAGCCTTCGGAAAACATCATGTCGGCTCCGCGAGTTGCTATTGTTATATACTCTCTGTATGGTCACATTGCCAAACGTATGTCTCCCATCAACCTCCCTTACGAGTCTAGTGAATGAATCTCTCTGCGCAGTTGCTGAGGCTGTCAAGAGTGGTGTCAGCAACGCAGGCGGTAGTGCCACAATTTACCAGTAAGCATCGTTGTCCTATCCTCCACGCGAATTGTCGCGACGAAACTCCGCACAGGATCCAAGAAACCCTCTCTGAGGATATCCTGAAACTCGTCAGGGCACCCCCTCGCCCAGACTATCCTATCCTTCTTCCTGATGACCTCGTTAACTTTGATGCCTTCCTTTTCGGAATTCCTACTCGCTATGGCAACTTCCCCGTTCAGTGGAAAGTACGTTCTTCTAGAACTGTCTCACGTGCGTATCTCATTCGTTCATCAGGCATTCTGGGATGCCACTGGCCCGCTCTGGAGCAAGTCCTCTCTTGCTGGCAAGATGTGCGGTGTCTTCGTCTCCACTGGTACCCAGGGTGGTGGACAGGAAGTCACCATATCCAACACCCTCTCCACCTTTGTCCACCACGGAATGATCTACGTCCCTCTCGGATACAAGCACACCTTCCCTCAACTTTCCGACCTGACTGAGATCCACGGTGGTACGTCCTTATTTTATGCCATAACAATTTCATTTCCTGGATTGCTTATCGTTCTCCCAGGCTCTTCTTGGGGCGCGGGCACCTTTGCAGGCACAGACGGCTCCCGCCAACCCTCCCCGCTCGAATTGGAAATCGCATCTCTCCAAGGCAAAGGCTTCTGGGAAATCGTCGCCAAATACAATGCTTCCTCCAAGTAGATTCTCAGTGACCCCTCGTTTCTCGTCGTCATCCACACAGCATTTATAAAGTTTGGCTTGGTGGTGGTTGTGTGTGTGTGTTGCATCTTAGATCTCATTCTTGTGTATCATTCCCAAAAATACAAAGGACATGAATGTGAAACCTTTTCGTATTTGTTGCTGAGAGACTTTGGAACAACACTG
Source organism: Xanthoconium separans (assembly GCA_038089695.1). Taxonomy (NCBI): domain Eukaryota; kingdom Fungi; phylum Basidiomycota; class Agaricomycetes; order Boletales; family Boletaceae; genus Xanthoconium; species Xanthoconium separans. Next base: position 8,182 of record JBBPLG010000082.1, on the reverse strand, counting down.
CGGGAGCGACGCACACGCGCATGCACACGCTGATCAGCCAACCGAGGTCGTCAGGGTTGCAAGGAGCATGGATCTCTCATGTGTCAGGACCGGACGATAATAGACCTATCGTCGTGGTAATTGAATTTGGCAAGGGCCTGTTCGCCAGTGATTCTGTTGGAAGAGAACAAGGTTCATCCCACAGTTGTAAGCCTGTACCGACGGGGTACGCATGCACCCTCTTGTCATCTCGCATCCGTGAACACTAGAAAATCGGGCTCCAACGTGGTCGCAAATCAAGTGGATTGCAAGGCGATGAACGGAGTTTTCGACATCATCCAATGAGCTAAGGGTAGCCAATATCGTCAGCCCAGCCTAGACCAGAGCCCATACGATCTGCAGAGTCGTCGTCCAAGGCACCCCAGGACGCTTCCTCCTTTCCCTTGATGGCCTGGATGCAATGGATCAGTAACGAAGCGAGGATATCGGGCGGGACCAGATGTGCAGAGGCAATGAGCCGAACAATATACCCACCTTGGTTAAATATTCTTTGCTTCTCGCCATCTCCCTTTCAAGACTAGCCAATAATGAAGCTTGCTCCTGAGCCTGTGCAAGAATCCTATCCACGTCCGTCTTGTTGAAGGTGATATGTGGATCAAAGAAAGACACCGTCCCGTCTATGGACACATGTGCGGATATCTCTGAGGATGAGATCTATGTCGCGTTTATTATGTGAACATGGCCACCGCCGTATGAAAGAACGCCTACCATATCGAGCATCAAACCTCGGACTTCCTCTACGCTCTCAATTCCAACAGCATGCGCGATGTCAGACAAGTGGAGCGTAAGGTACGTTGATGTCAATTTCTTGATCGACCATCGTGGCGCGCGTTCTAACGCTTGCAGCACCAAACCCAATGTTTTCTCCTGCTCCAGACTAATCAGTGTCCAATGCCACACAAACCGTCGACCTGTGTACGTACGGTAATGAAGACCTGTTCCCCCTCCACGATAGAACGCAGCTCTACCCTGCGATCAGGGTAAGCGTTCACAAACGCTGAATACGGGGTACCCTTGAGAAGTCGGGGCAATACTGGATGAATGTACTTTGGCGGCGGCGTTGTCTATCGCGAAACATCAGCTGCAGCGCAGATGTAAGAGGCTGACAATACCTTGCCCTCGTGGATCAACTGTACGAGAACCAACTTCTTGAGCGCTTCCATCTGAATAGCTGCGGCAGCCGACCCCGGACTACATGCACATATCTCGAAAAAGTCTTGCGCTTCAGCCCAGCGTTTGAGCGCAGCATACACCATCCCCCCTGCATAATGGTACACCAAGTTGTCGTTGTAACTCAAGTCCGAAATTGAAGTATCTATTGTTGTAATTGGATGTGCAAGAACGGGAAGGGCCGCGGTGAAATGTCGGGTCGACACGCACGTCTGCCCAAGTTCTGTGTAAGGTTCAAGATAGACGAACGATGACACTTACCCTGAGGAAAATGGGATGAATTGTTGTCAAATGCGAGAGAGTCGGTGCATATCTGGTTAATAAATCAAACAGGGGTTGAACAGCGAGTGCAAGCTGTCCGTTTCGAGATCAGAATCGTGTTTTCCTTTCTGATCGAACACTACTCACGTTTCCTGCTGCCTCCGCAAGTAACGGTATCCCAACCGCAAGAAACGTGACTGAAAATTAAATGAGACATGACGCCATGCAACACTGAAAACATGTCTTTACCTTTTTCCGGTGCATATCGTGCCTGCGCTGGCATAAACGATTTGCAAAATTCGGCGACATATTCCAACGGAAGATTCGGTGCGCCGGTCGTATTCAGCCGCGCAGTGCTACGATGAGCCGTGACCGAAAAATCAGACTGAGACAGATCTAGCACAACAATCGCGACCCACAGGATATGCAATATGCCCAGCGTGTTCGCTTGAATATCCAACACGCTCAGCGGGTCTTGTCCGTCTGGTAACAAACTCGCGAGGATCATGTCCCGTACCTCCTTGGGTGCAAACGTCTTGAGTTGTTGGTTCAATTGTGATGGAGAGAGGGCGGTCGTGATGATTGTGATGGCGTTGACGAGCGAGACATTGTTCTCTGGTGCGCTGATGGGTGAGGTCGGTACTTGTGCTTGTGTCTGTGTCTGTGCTTGTGTCTGCGATGGCGATTGTGTCTGCGATGGCGATTGTGATTGCACGGGAGAAGGTTGTTGCTGTACGTCGGGCTCGGGTTGCAGAGTCGGTTGTTGAGGTGGTGTTGGAAGACTCGCTTGACTCATGGCAGTTGTTTCGAGAAGCGGCCTACTTTAACGATAAAGGAGTCGATTCAAGGATTGCTGTGAGCCAGGCTTCAATGTTTGCTTGTAGACAAGATCGCGAATTGTAGATCGCGAGGCTGCGTGCGATGTATCAGACACGAAAACCCGTTCCACAACGAATCGTAAAGCTTACGATTTGACCGACGAAGTTGACACGGGAACAATATTATCACAGTCAGTATCAAAGGAAAAGTCTAGGGGAAGGACAATTGAATTACATAAGCTGCGATACAAAATGGTCCCACTGGTCTTCCCCCTCCTCACCAGTCGTCGTCATAGATTGGGTCGTACTCCATCCCTTGTCCTGTACCATCCATCGGAAAAAGTCCAAGTCCAAGAGTCGCCGACACCACTTGGTCTTCTTGTGGTATCATCTCCTTGATTGCCCCACCATAACGAGCGATTTGCCAAAAGCGATTGACCTCCATTGTACTAAAGAGATGTTAAATTCACACCTAAAACATACTGAAAAAGGCGGCGTACTACTTCGGAAGTCCATCGACCTTAGCAAAGATGGTCAGTTTCAGGACATCCACAAGAATATATGCAGCAAACCTGCTTGCCACCATATTTAACCGCCGCGGCGTTCAGCCAGCCAATCAGATATGAAATACACACTGCAATATGATTGGGAAGCTCAGGACGATGAGTAAGAAACGACAACGACTTACTTGAGCTTCGTTCTGGACCCAAGAACAAGACGTGCTTTCCGTAGCCGCCGCGCTCCTCCACAGTCTTTTCGTATCGTTCCTGCATCGTCCGACTGTTTGGCAGCTTCGCCGTATTCGACCAGACTTTGGCCAGTGCGAGTGTTGAGTACTCTGAAAGAGCAAAAGTCTGTGTACCCAGCGTCACTGCAGCCGGAATGAGCAAAAGCGAAATGGAATACGCAAAATTGACTACGAACTTCCAATGAATGCAAGGGTGGGGTCTTGAATATAAAACGTGTCGAGATACAAGTCACGGATATGTGATCCGTTCAACGGCAGGAAAGGAGATACTGTCTTGACAGATCCTTCATGAGGCACAAATGTTGCACCATCGTAGTACTGTGACAAAAACGGGAACGAGTATCGGAAACCAGTGGCAAGTATCACGCTATCGATTCCCGAGAGAACCTTACAGATGTTATCAATTGTTGAAGCACCTCACCAGTAACACGAAACGCACAGTACCGTTCTCGAGTGCAACAAGGCCAGACTGAATGGGGGAGCCCTCAGGGATCGGTAGGAACTGTTTAATTTCTCCAACGAGAGTAGTGTTTTGGGGTATCCGGCGCATGTAATTCTCCGGTCTATAGTGCCACCGTCTATCTAAAAATTGTCAGATGAAACGCTCAACCACCAGCTTAGTACGTACCAGTGTCAGGCTTGAGGGAAAAAATCAAATCAAATTAAAATAGAGGCAAAATGCTGATAGCGTTTCACAGCTCACCCGGAATGATTGATAGACCTTTCTAACTTGAGAATTCAAATCCCTAGATATCTCTGACCCACTCACCTGGACCGCCTATTAGCGCGGACAAGAACGACTGCAGATAATGACTTACAGATGCACCAACGATGAGCACGGTCTGGTTTGCATATGCCTCTGGTCGTCGATACTGTCTTGAGTGACGTAAGTGACCGGGAAACCTCTGTACCCATTCCTCCAAACCAAGAATGGATGGCATCGACGGGGCATTGTATTTTCCCACAGTAACTGCGACAGCGTCGAAATCCTGTACACGGTCAGGCGAGGGATGACAAAAACACAATGCATACCTCAGTCCACCAAGTCGCGCGGTACGTGTGGTTCCCGGCCCGCTCCAGGGACTTGAGCCAGAGTCTCCAACCTTGTTCTCGCCCGGCTTGGTTGATCCGTTTTTCGATTCGCTCTACGCGGGTGTTGTAAGCAGTCGCGGGATTGCCGTCGTTGCTATTGATGTTGAGATAGGATGCATAAGATCGAACATAGTTACGAAGTTGATAATGCGAGAGTTCTGGATGTCCAGCGTGAGTGGCTAGTTGAATAGTGAATGAACCAGAATTACCCCACGCTGTACCCGGAGGCCATGGCCACTGAGGAAACTTAGGTGATGATTAGAACCCCGAAATTGGGAGTAGTGACGATAGTGCACCCACCTGTTGCACAGGCTACAGAGAAGGCAAAATGAGAAAGTGAACTTCGGGTTGCCACACATTTGAAACATGAAAACATACTGAAGGCGCGTTTGACGTCAACGACTCCCAAATCGGTTTCGATCCTCTATGGTCCCTCCATATTTCGCCATGCTCGTCTTCAAACACCTGCGAATATGGAAGGTCGACACCTGCCGGAGGGAGGGAGGGGACAAAGTCTGCGGTCGTGGTTGGTGCGTTTGGCACGGGCGCATCGGACGGTATTTCCTCTGTGTAGTGCCAATTACCACCCGGGACGCTGTCTCGCTCGAAGATGCGGACGTCAAGACCAGCTTCTGTTAATTCACGATAAGCGATCAGGCCACTACGGGGTGATGGTACGCATTGTGAGCCGCGGGAAGATGGTTATGGGAATGGACCTCTCTACCTTGGTCCAGCCCCAATGACAGCGACCCGTTGAATTGGCCAATCGAACTGATATGGCTCGTCGTCGTCTTCCCCAGACGGTGTCGAGAAGAAGGGCTGTTGGACGGCGACGGCTGAAATACCCGCAAGCAAAACGAGTCCAACGATCACTCGCATGATCATGAAGGTCAGATACTCAGCAAAGGCGTACTTATATATCAAGCTGGCTTCGTTTTCCACGACATGGATTATTTCTGTTCCCTACTAACTTACTAGAAGCCGTCCTAATCTCGCTGCTCCGGTTCCAAATAAAGACTCTGGATGCGCACCCAAAAACTCGAACAATGTTTATAGAATTACTACATACAAGGGGCCCACTACAATCGAGTTGCGCCGCACAAATCTACAGTTTACAATCTGCGAGTCTATTGATAAGAAAGGGGTGCATTGCTCGACGCGTTCACTCTTTCCTACACTTCTGATAGTAGTGAATAAGGCCGGTCGTCTGCAACATATCCAGTGAGTAATCCGCTTGATGGCCATTCATCACGATACTTACAGAACTGTCGTGCCCAGTGACATCCGAAGGTTTGCCGAGTTGCGACAAAATGTTCTTCGCAAGTACTTTTCCGAGTTCAACACCCATTTGGTCTGAAATTCATGCATATAGCACCCGTCAACAGTAGTCAAAGTGGGTTCAACATACCAAAGGTGTTGATATTCCAAATAACGCCTTGAGTAAAAATCTTGTGTTCGTACAGAGCAATCAGAGCGCCGAGCATCCCTGGGGTCAAGAGTGGGAACAAGATACTGTTACTCGGACGGTTTCCTTCAAACACCTTGCTCTTCACCAGTGCTTCGCTCGCACCACTCCCGAGTTCCTGGCGGACTTGCTCCTCAGTCTTTCCGAATGCCAACGCTTCGGGCTGCGCGAAAAAGTTGGAGAGCAGAATGCGGTGGTGCTTCGAATGAGCGATGGGGTTATGCGAAGTCGCTGGAGCAAGGAAATCGGCAGGGATTAACTTGGTTCCTTGATGGACGAGTTGGTAGAACGAGTGTTGGCCATTGGTACCAGCAGCGCCCCATATGATCGGCTGCGAAGTAAATGCGTTAGTCAAGTGGTCATGCGATGCACCGTCACACCTACGCCAGTCTGATAGTCGACACGCCGGCCACCCTTGGTGACGGATTTACCGTTCGATTCCATATCTCCCTGCTGGAAGTAGTCTGCGAATTTGTGGAGGTACTGATCATATGGCAAAAGGGCGTGTGTCTGAGCCCCATAAAAGTCATTGTACCAGAGTCCGATAAGACCGAGCAGGACGGGGAGGTTATTCTCTAGGGGAGTCTCCTTGAAGTGCTTGTCCATTCCATGAGCACCCTTCAAGAGGGACTCGAAGTTCTCGTAGCCGATATAGAGAGCGATCGAGAGACCAATCGCACTCCATAGGCTGTAACGACCACCTACCCAGTCCCAGAATTGAAACATGTTTGCGACATCGATGCCAAAAGCTTGAACTGCTTTGGCGTTCGTGGAAAGAGCCACAAAGTGCTTTGCGACGTGAGCTTTGTCCTTTGCAAAGGACAAGAACCAGTCCCTCGCAGACTCGGCGTTGGTGATCGTCTCTTGGGTAGTGAACGTTTTGCTAGCGATAATGAACAGAGTGCGCTCTGGGTCACAGACTCTGGTGGTCTCGGCAAGGTGCGTTCCGTCGATGTTGGAGACAAAGTGGACAGTCAAGTCGCGTTTTGCATATGGCTTGAGCGCCTCGGTGACCATGACAGGCCCCAAATCGGAACCGCCGATGCCGATATTGACGATGGTGTTGATGGTTTTCCCAGTATAACCTTTCCAGGAACCATTTCGGACAGCTTCGGAAAACTGCTTGATATGGGCGAGCACGTCTGCAACTTCGTCGACGCCGTTCTCCTGGATCTTGAAGTCATTAAAGTTACGCAGGGCGACGTGCAGGACAGCGCGGTCCTCGGTGGTGTTGATGTGTTCTCCGGCGAACATTTTGTCGCGGTAGGTCTCGACCTGCGCCTCCCGAGCGAGAGATAGGAGTGCGTCCAGGATTGGCTGGGTGATGAGGTTCTTGGAGTAGTCGAGAAGGAAGGTAGTATTGGGATCGATAGGATCTACATATTCCTTTGAGAATTTCGAGAAGCGATTGGGATCCTGAGCGAAGAGATCGGTCAGGATGAGTCTGGTGTATTCAGTATCATAGATCTGCTGGAGCTTTTGCCAGGCAGGATACTCTGGTCGATACCGTTGAGCGGGTAAAATCCAGTGATACTACCAACGTACCGGTAGCAAGCTTTCCGCTCATGGTGATTCAGGCTTGTGTGGGCGAATTAATAAGACCCGTCACTGATCGGACATCTTTTTATATGACCCAGTTTGCCATCGATCGTGGGAAACTTGATGCCTGGTTAGCAATCATCCTCTTCGGTTTCGGAACAGAACTCACAAATAACTCGAACGTTCCCCCGAAAGTTGCCCGGCGTGCTGGCGTGCCCGCGTCGTATCAAATGGGGATACCGATTGGCCATGGGCTCATCTAGGAACTTATCGGTAAACGTTGTCCGGTGTGCTGGGAAGCGACCAACACCAACTCGTCGTTAGCTCGGTCATCAATTGAATCCGGGAATATTTACGACCGCATGTGACCATGTCGTACAAGTTACATGCCCCGTGTCACGGTAGATCCCCTTCTCCGAATCCGAATCATGGGACTCTACCTTGCTAGGATTGCAAATCAGCGTCGATTCACGTCGGTTCGTACGCTAAATGTCTCTGTTGCTCGTGGGGGTCACCCCTCCTTCCACAATAGCGACTTATACAATACTAATGTTATCCATTAAGTAGAGGACACGATCTGTGATTGCCTTGTCGTGGCTTATATTACAGCCGAGTTGTTCTCAACGCCTCCCTCTCGAAGCCAGGGTATCCCCGTTCAATTTCATCCGCAATCTCTCCTTTATAAGCTGGAACACCTCCGAAGTAGTTGTATGGCTCGCATCTCTTCCCAGGGATATTCAAGTTAGCACTGTTGTTCCCACTCATAGCCAGTGGAAAGAGCGTCGCATTGAATAACAAATCGATGCGTTTCTTGTACGTCAGAGCTGCATGAGAGGTGGGTGTGAACTTAGTAATGCCGTGTCGGCGAAGATATTCGATCGTTTGAACGACCCAAGACCCTTGGATTTCCACGCATGTCGGTGCATTGCAAGGCGCGGGTCCCTGGGGACCATGCACAAAATATAGGTTCGGGAAGTTGTCGATGGTCATTCCTAGGCTTATAAAGGAACGTGAGTGGTGAAACAGATATGGAGAATTTAAGAACTCACT
>JBBPLG010000081.1:0-56339 GCA_038089695.1 Xanthoconium separans | reverse complement strand
GGCAATGGTGGTGCCATGGTGCATGCATCGTCATCATCGTGTTGTCGTGCTACTGACAACACCGCATCGCCGTTGTTGCCATGTGGTCGCCAAGTCTGGTTCAAGGGGGGGGGGGACACGTCAAATGGAGGTGTTAGACCTGTTGATGCCTGGGAAGGGGTCCAGCAGGCGAGCAGGTACATCGAACGAGCCATTGGGCTCATTGACACCTTGGGAGGGTCTGGGTAGATGCGTCCAAGTAACAAGGGAGGGGCATCAAGCGAGCCATTGGGCTCGTCGACGCGCTGGGAAGGGTCCAGGAGGTGGGCAGGTTCGTCAAACGAGCCATTGGGCTCGTTGACACGCCAGGAAGGGTCCAGGTGGCAAGTGGTGGCGTCAAGCGAGCCATTCGGCTTGTTGATGCGCCGGAAAGGGGTTCAGGAGGTGGGCGGGCACGTCAAACAAGCCAGGAGGGGTCCAGGTGGTGGGTGGGTCCGTTGAACGAGCCGATTGGCTTGTCAATGTATTGGTAGGGGTCCAGGATGTGGGCGGGCACGTCAAGCGAGCTGATTAACTCGCTGACACATCGAGAGGGGTCCAGATAGCATTGAGCGAGCAGTTGTGCTCGTTGAGGCGTCGGGAAGGGTCCAGGAGGTGGGTAGGTCCATCCAACGAACCGCTGGGTTCGTCATCACGTTGGGATGGTCCAGGTGGCAGGCGAGTCCGTACAGCGAGGCTCGTCAGTGCGTCGGAAGGGTCCCAGGTGGCATGCAGGGGCGTCGAGTGAGCCATTCGGCTCATTGACACGGCGGAAGGGGTCCAGGAGGTGAGCAGGCGTGTCAAATGAGCTGTTGGGCTCGTTGACGCGCCAGGAGGGGTCCAAGAGGTGGGTAGGCGCGTTGACGCCTTGGGAGGGATCCGAGTGAGAGGCGGATGCGTCGAATGAACCATTGGGCTTGTCGACGCATTGGGAGAGATCCAGGTGCCAAGCAGGGGTCGCTAGCACGTGGGGAGGGGGTCCAGGAATTGGGCAGGTGCGTCAAACTCGCCATTGGGCTTGTTGACACGCCAGAAAGGGTCCAAGAGGTGGGCGGGAGCGTTGACGCCTTGGGAGGGGTCCGATTGAGAGGATGCGTCGAACAGAACAAGCCATTGGGCTCGTTGACGCATCGGGTGGGGTCCAGGAATTGGGCGTGCGCGTCAAACTAGCCGTTGGGCTCGTTGACATGCCAGGAGGGGTCCAGGGGTACCGAATGAGCCGTTGGGCTCATCGACACCTCGGAAGGGGTCCAGGAGGAGGGTGGGTCCGTCGAACGAACCGCTGGGTTTGTCGACATGTTGGAACGGGTCCAGGTGGCAGGTGGGTCCGTCAAGTGAGCCGGTGGGCTTGTCGACACGTTGGGAGGGGTCTGAGAGGTGGGCCAAGCATTTTGAACAATCCGTTGTGTTCGTCGATGCATTGGGAGGGGCCCAGGTGGCAGGTGCGTCAAGCGAGCCAATGTGCTCGTTAACGCCTCAGGAGGGGTCCAGGTGAGAAACAGATGCGTCAAACGAACCATTGGGTTCGTCAACACGTTGGGATGGGTCCAGGTGGCAGGCGGGTCCGTCGAGCAAGCCATTGGGCTCGTTGATGCCTTGGGAGGGGTCCAAGAAGTGGGTGGGTCCATCAAATGAACCATTGGGTTTGTCCACACGTTGGGACAGGTCCACGTGCGGGTGCGTTGAGCAAGCCATTTGGCTCCGCTGTGACATGACGGTTGGTGGTGGTCGCCACAACGGTGAGGGTGGTGCCACAGTTGTCCCTGTCGTCATGACATGGTGGTGGTGGTCCTGTGATGGTGCCGGCGCCATCGCTGTCACTGTAGGTCGTCGTGGCCATGGCGTGTGTTAGTGTGTAGTAGTAATAGTTCAATGTGTGACAAGGCGTGACATGTGAAAAAAAAACGCCAAGTCCTCAATCATTAGGAAAATTTTGCTACATTTAGTACCAACTATTGACTAATATTCGCTTGCTCTGGTGCTGTGAGCGACTGTGACAGCTGTCATGCTGTCATCTGTCATGTTGTCATTGTTGTCATAGTCTGTGAGTGACTGTGACTGATATGATCACTGTCCCAAAAAAGGTGATTTGCTGATGCACATGTGAGGTTGCAGGTAAAGTCTGTGAAGATTTCTAAGTAGCATTAGCAGGGATAGACAAAAAAAAATTGAGTTTCTCACCTGGTTATGTTGACCCCATACCTTCAAACTGCTGTGGCTATCCAACGCGCTACCTGTGATAATTGTGCAACCTTTTGAACCATTGTATGCCTACCAGAAATGAAACAGAGAACAACGTAGACAAGAGGGAAAAAAATACAGTGACAGCAAGGACAAAATCACCAGCTATATGATCTCAGCACAATCATCATGCAATCAAAGGGTGTACATATGTACCACTACCATGATTCAGTTTCTCTTGAAAAGTACCTGTTTGATAATCGAAGACCTGTACAAAACCATTATCGCCACCAACTATGACCCAGCCAGATTCCCGAATGACTGATATTTGAAATGGAACATTCATGAGTATTGTATGTTGATAACTTTAAGTACAATGCATGGTGGGGAGCGAGTATCAATCCACACCACGCAAATTGGAGACCAGAAGCTGCTGACCATCTAAGCACACACTTCCACTGTACATGATGATCAGCTGGATTTTCAAGTGTGAATATGTAACATACATGCAACCGTTTACTTTCTTCTTCCACTTAAGATCCCATGGATCAATAGTGAAGCAGAATCTATTGCTATCTGAGAGTTTGATCAGGGAGTCAAAGAGTTCTACGTACATGAAGCCACTTTTTTCCAGGTAAGCTGGAACCATTATCGCACAAGTGGACCGTTCAGACCACATAAGGCTGTTTCTTGGTGTCGGTAACCAATTGGACAAGGGATTCTATGAGTAATTCAGTGAAGTTATTTGATATGATATTTTTTAAAATTACTAGCTTCAGCCCCATTTCGGGTATAGCTTAGATGGCACTGTCAGTCACTGCAGAGGTGAAACATCCTTCGCAAAGCCTTATAAATATGTATATGAAGGGGCACGTGACAACCAGGGAGAAGTACGAACCTCTTAGGTGAGGATGACAATTATCGTGCCAACGTCGACATGTCAACGCACAGCAGTAGAGCAATCTATTGTGTAGTTAGTCTGAAATGAGTAGGTGGTCAAGAGGACAGTACTTAGCCCAATACGAGTGGGTAGTCAAGGGGTAAAGTGCCAGGTTGCATAACAACAACACTGCGACCAACATTGCTCGGCCATAACAAGAACGATGAGTATACAGTATGTACAGTTACGTTACACATCTATTAGAAATGTGAGGACTATGGGCCTTTGGGACATAGTGCATGATTTACATATGTGTGAAGAGGGACACCTTGGGCCATCCATCCACACCCATCTGTTTGACACCCCTCTCCAAGGATTGGGGTCAGGCGGCTGCGTTGCAACCTATGGTAAAAGCAGAAATGAGTAGAGGAGTGGGGGGCTGCACAGTTTTGAGCCTGCAAAAGCTCTTGTCAAGGGGGTTGACCGCTACCCTACTGCTGCCTTTCTGAGTCTGTTTAGGGTACCAGCCACCAATCTTATGCCCCTTTGAGGAGTTGGCCGACCCACAAAGTGGCCCATGACAACAGGGGTGCAACCCTCAATTGGATTGGTCGCGATGTGGGTAGAATGAGTGGGGGGAGGGAGACTTCCTCTTGGTGGGAAGCCTAATATAGCATGCTTTCTCACTGCCATGTGGTCCTAACAGTGATTCATATCACCATGGCACCATCCTGAAGGATTTGATAAGTGACACAAATAACAAGCGGAAACATGAAAGGGAGCTGTGTGGGAATTTACCAATCGTAAATAGGGATCAGCGATTTCGGAGTCAGCCAACAGGTCCGACAGCCGACAAAGAGTTGCATTCACCTCTTTCCCCTTAGTCTTGGTGCCAGCCGTTGAGCTGTAACCAACAATGGCTGGCACCAAGACTATTATCCCCTGTTGGCTGACTCCGAAATCGCTGATCCCTATTTATGATTGGATTTGATTGGTTGTCATGGATCACGGATCCATAGTATGTATGACTCTTCCATCTTGTCAAGTGGAGAACCCTTTGCTCAAGGTTTATTTGTCTGGGATGGGATCTCTAGTGATCACTTCTGAAGACTCATTACATTTTGCGTTTCAATCAAGTCATACAAGCTCACTGATGATCACAGTGTTGCTGGGTCAAAAGTCAAAAGGAGGTAGCTGTTATGCATCACACGGAGTGTCGAACCGATCAAAATGCCTTCAACCCATGGGCTGAGACAAGTTCCAGTCAAAGACAAAGTGGGTATGGCATTTGCCTTGCCTGAACAGGCATGTCAGCATGATGTCAGTGTCACCTCCCAAGAATTCCAACTCTGAGTCCATGGAAATAGAAGACGGTGACTTGAGTGTTCAAGGTTGATTATCACCCATCAATGACTTGTCGGCACAACTTGTTGTTTTTGGTGACTGAGGGCATAAAACCAACCCCAGCCTGAGCTTGGATATAAGTATTACATCCATTCCTTCTGTCTCTCCACTCCCACCACTTGCTTTTTTCTTGTACCCGCATCGCCTTCACCGTTGTTGTCCACCCTCTTGTCATACACCAAGATGCTAACAGCCACCGCTTCCTGGCTTCATTCTCAATTCTTTAGTTCTTTTGTGGTCATCTAATTCATCCTCATCTTTTCGTGACCCAGTTGCCAAAGGCGATCATGCTGTCTCAATCCACTATCATGAAGGTATCAAATGGCAGTTGTCCTTTAACACCATGACTAGCAAACCACTGTCTTATCTGCAGCACCTTGTTATCTTCTTCAAACATCTCAAAGCGAGCTCTCATCTCCATCTCAGCAGGCTCAGAAGAACACATGCGAAGGATGAACATTGTTGAGCAATGACCACTTGAGTTCAAGGCATCAACTGCCACGAACTCACTGTTCCTTTGCCAGGCAAATTCACTTGCAGTTGTATAAACGAGTACTGGGTTGCTAGCAAGTTCCGCCTGCTGCCATGGATGGAAAAGCTTGCAAAGCTGGACCAATTGATTATGCGTGAAGACAAGACCTCCAACTTTCTGCATTCGGCTATGTATTGAGTTGCTATGAGAGGGCTGGGATGAGACATGAAATACTAGGGACACCAAAGTGAACAATCATACCAATGTGTGACTATTGAGGGAGTGATGTACAATGGCAATGGTCTCCACCTATTTATACTCAGGAACTCCTGGTGGGGGTTGGCCTCAACCTTTCATTGTGCTAGCACTTTATGCTTTACATTACGGACAGCCTATCATGCTAGGCTGTCCAATTCCCACTGTCATTATATTGTGCTATGTAAATTTCACCACTTGATGAGCCATATAAAAACCAACACCAGTCTCTTTCTGCCATTGAAGTCACAACACATTGATGCCTTGTGGGAATCACTCACTCGCAGCCATCCATCAGCAAACATCCCTGGATATAGCTAGATCATACAAGGCCGTGAGAGAGCTATTAAATCAAGTAGAGTGAGGATATAAAAAACACTTTCTTGGACTGTCTTGTACAGTATGTACAACACAGACAATCAAAGTAGTATTAATCTCTTTCGTGCCAGCCCTTGTATGGAATGACGTGGCACAGCTTGCAAGAGGACAAATCACAGTAGCATACTACAATATTAAGATGGTCTTTGTTCGCAGGTTTGAATAGCAGACAACCTCTGTACAGCCAGAACTTCAACCCTAATTCAGAGAAGCAACAATGATTCGCCAAACCATTCTGGAACTCTAATCAGGTCCAGGAATTTGGTAGCAGTATCATCACAGGACCAAAACAGTCATGCCGACGATTGACCTAAAAAAGAAGCTTCTTCATGAAATATGAACTACAAGTCGTCAACAGGGAAACTTAAACAGTCACATCGATGATAGATCTGAGGGCATGGAGCAGTGAGTGGTTTACTGACAATCGCCACACCCAGGTGCAATTTGGTCATGATGGTGACTGTTGGCAGGGGCATCAGAAGCACAAGCATGGTTGAGGGGGATCTAGTTAGTATGCCACCAACCTCTTGGCCTGAGACAGGGTTCCCACTGAAGAGGAAGTGGTGAGGTGATACCACCGTTGGCAGTGGCATGGTATCAGTGGGATGACTTGTAAAAAGAAACACAGCATGATCATCAACACATCCCCAGACACCCTTATGGCCCTTGTAGCCATCTCACATCCACATGAAACCATAAAAATACTCAAAGGACAGACATATGTGCTGAAACCAATGGATGCACCCCCTGCGAATCCACCGAGACTTGAAATATGGTTGCAGGAACAACTGCACAACATCCTATATTGCTCTCATCCACTGAGGTTCAAGTCATCCCTATATGGACCTCTAGATACATAGCTACCTTGGGGTGTATTTCCCCTGCTGCCACAGCCTAATGGTAAAACCACAGCCCACCCTCTGCCCCACAGCAGATGACCTCAACCAGCCCAGAGTTGCTAAAAGCTCATCAGTACCTCCATTGCCAACATTCACTATCTCACCAACAGAGTCAAAGTCTCTGGGCTCGCAGCCGAGAGAGTTGAAGTCTCCAGCCACAAGATGAACCAGACAGCATGGAACTGTTTGATTCCGACTTGGAGATGAAACAAAATTGGCAATGAGGAAGCTGTGAGCCAGTGGATGTCAGCAATTGCCTGGGTGCATCCAGAGCATTAGGACATGAGTGGCACCTAGGGAGAGTGGCTGGAGAGAAGACACGTGTGCTGCCAAGGCAAGAAATCCAGAGAGTTGAAGTCTCCAGCTGTGATATGAACCAGGCAGCACAGAGCTGTTGGATCAAGGCTGGCAGTGGTGAACAGTTGATCATGGGCAAGCATGTCTTGATCTTGAATGACATTTGAGGAGGGTTGTTAGGTCTATGGGAAGGTGGTGGATGGGAGGGAAGGTGGTGGCATAGCGATGATAGTTGAGCTGGGGAGCAGATGATCAGTGGATTGAAGCTGAGAGATTAGTCCAAGACTGGATTGAGTTCCAGGTGGAGTATGACGGCTACTCACAGCAAGGGAGGATTATCTGTGGGCAGTTTAGTAGGGATAGTTAAAGAAATTTTAGAGTTTCTCACTTGGCTCACTGGCAATCACAACCAGGGAGGATGACATCTATCGTGTCCACCATGTTGACAGATACAGTCAACTCTGTCATAACCCATACCCCTCAGGATAGGCCTTGGAGTATGGGTTATCACAGAGCATGGGTTTCGAGGGAGAGGGTATATTTGTCATCAAATATAATAGTATCATTGTTCTGTTGAAAATGGAGTATGTAGCATCTGAAACAGCCCACAAAATTCATGTTTCATTGATACATCCAGTCATCCTTTCCTGCACCAGTACATGGCTTTCAGGGGGGGCCGAGGAGCATGGTGGGCAATGC
The DNA here is from genome assembly GCA_038089695.1 of Xanthoconium separans. Taxonomy (NCBI): domain Eukaryota; kingdom Fungi; phylum Basidiomycota; class Agaricomycetes; order Boletales; family Boletaceae; genus Xanthoconium; species Xanthoconium separans. The sequence goes on along the minus strand of JBBPLG010000081.1, from coordinate 48,856 downwards.
AATGCTTGAATAAACCTTTATTCAAGCATTTTATTAGCACACCAACAGACCTTGCTCATCAGATTGAGGAGTTTTTGATTGGTACTGCCACATCTGGCACAGAAAAAATAAGTAAATAAATAATGCAACTTCCTAATATGGTATAATGCTGTGCAAACATATGGGTTATGCACTTGAAAAGTATATGGCTTATGGCAGAGATATGGGTTATGGACCAGGATGGTGTGCATACCAACATGGGACATTGGAAAATGTATGGCTTATCACAGAGTATGGGTTATACCCTGTATGGCTTATGACAGAGTTGACTGTAGTACAGTAATCTATTGTACATGGACGTCTAACAGGGTACATCAGTTATGTTACTACAAGTGTCGGAAGACATGGTGAAAGTGTGAAAGAGAGTTGAAGTGGAATTAACCGGTCCTTAAATAGGAATCAGCAATTTCAGAGCCATGCACATTGCATACATGTATCACGTGATCAATCACTTCATCCACACAATCAGGAAAGGTGGGCAAATTCCCGCTATGTAGCAGAAGAACTAACTTGGGCCATGTGGTGTCAATTAGGCATACGTCGACTGAGATTTCGCTATCCCTGTGATGTGGAAGTCATCGAGCACTGTCATCTCACTCAACACAGGAATGCTACACAGGCATGGGACTGAGGAACTGTCCTAGAGCGACGTGTCAAGGTACAATCAACCATGACCATCCCTGTCCAGACTGAGTTCCATTCAAAGTAGATAAACCGAGGCTTGCACAGCGCCACGTACCCATACCACTACCTGTTATGCTTACTGTGAGCCGATGCTCTAGCAAAGTTAGTTGCAACCATTTGTAAGAGGAGAAGTGTAATGAGCAGTAATACAACCTAGTGTACTGTGAGCCAACTGGCCCAGCTGAGTACTGTCCAGGATATGAAGAGGTCAAGCAGGGATGTGTGAGACCAAAGTGGAGTCTTGAGGGTACAAGTGCAAGCTAATGCCTTGAAGAGCCAAAAGACAAAGAGGTGTGAAATGATAGCAATATCAGGAGTGGATGAGACTTAAGAGGGATCCTATCGCCAGTATATCAGTGAGCGAGAATGGATTGTGAGTATGAGGGCACTGAAGTGTAGTATGAATACAGGCAGGTATTCTGGCATAGCACTAGCTTAGAGATACAACCGAACAAGTGTATCTCTATATATACGTATCCTGAATGGTGCACGGACCATCAGGGCAAAGGATGATCCATTGAAGGATCAAACAGGCTTTCCGCTGTTACGGTTTTACCTACGGCACGTGTATTTTTCTTTCCTCTACTTTGGACTCATTCTCTCCTCACGATGGGCCCATTCCCATCCGATGTCTTTCCGACTTCTCCCATATGATGATGTATTGTCACTCGGTGGTTCTCGCCGGGTATGACTCCCTTTTTGTTCTGCTCGCTGACTTTTCACTCTTCCGGACAGCAGAACTCCATTCTCCTTCCAATTCCCTTTCGTTCTCCTCACGGGATGGTAAGTTTTAACAATTTCTTCCAATTCCCTTTCGTTCTAGATGTTCTGACTAGCAGAACATTTTTACTTTCCTATGGGACCTGATGGTCCGTGCTAAATTCCTTGTCATATAAATACTTGAGCATTGTACCTTGTAACACTAATCTAGTTCTACACAATAACTACCATGTTAACTGGAGTTCCTCTTGCTTGAAGTTGTCCTCTTCTCACTTGAGTCTCTCTTCTCTCCACTTGTGAAGAACTAGGACTTCACATTGTTACAAGAGGACCCTTCCTTTAGGGTTGAGTACGACATCGACAACTTCACTCCACTTAAGTCATCGACTATCAAACAGGCTTCTTGCTTTCTCTTCATTTCACTCTCCACAACTGAGTTAACTCCAGTTGTCATGGTAAGCATAACACCTGCATTGGGAAGGAATGAAAGGATAAAATGGGAGTCCCACTGTCAAGAAGATTGGAAGGGGATCAATGGGATCGAAGGATCAAAAGATGAAATGTGCCCTGTATGGCTATAGAGTCCATTGGGCATACATACATATGATGGGAGATCTAGAACCGGATCCCATCAGGAGCTAAAGAAGGATCAAAAGGAGCTCCACTGTCTCAGGACAATGAGGATCAGCGCAAGGATCTCAGATGATCAGAAACATATCTAGTGCCATATGTGGATAAGGGGTTCCGCTTGGCTGTACAGTGGCTGAGGATCAGCCTGGGTTGTGACAAGTTGTACTCCTGCAACCAGCGAGGAGTGGTGTAACGAGGGGAAGGTGGAATGCTCTGTGGGGACTAGGAGCGCGGGTGTCCATCTTCAGGGTAGGTCATGCTAGACCATCTATGACCGAGCCATCTAGGAGGATCCATGGTTGGCCATAAGTGAGAGTATGGCAACTCTTGGTGTCCATGGGTGAGGATGACGACGTGTGGTAGTACTCCCTGAGTACAGTCATGAGGGTAAGGCTTCTGCCAGAGCCTTGAGGTAACAGGTGTTACAGTTTTACAGTTCACCAGCAGTACCACTGGACTGGACCAGTTTATTCTTTTTCTTCGCCTTTCCTTGACAGACAGGGACCACATTACCTCAAGGCTCTGGCAGAAGCCTTACCCTCATGACAAGTACTCTGGGAGTACTACACACATTGTCGTCCTCACCCATGGACACCAGAGTCGCCATACTCTCGCTTATGGCCAACCCTTGACGTTTCAGTCATAGATAGTCTAGCAAGACTTCCCCTGAAGTCAGATACCTGCTTTCCTAGCCAACCACGGAGCATCCCATCTTCCCCTCATTATTCCACTCCTCGCTGGATGCAGGAGTACGACTCTTCACAACCCAGGCTGATCCTCAGCCATTGTACAGCCAAGCGGAACCCCTTGACCACATACGGTATTAGATGTGTTTCCAATCATCTGTGATCCTCACACTGACCCTCATCATCCTGAGGCAGTGGAGCTCCTTTTGATCCTTCCTTTGGTTCCTAATGGGATCCTGTTCTTGATCTCCCATCACTTGTATGCCCAATGGACTCTATAGCCATATATGTAGGGGCACATTTCATCTTTTGATCCTTTGATCCCCTTGATCCCCTTCCAATCTTCACAACAGCGGGACTCCTCTTTGATCCTTTCATTCCTTCCCATTGTGGGAAGCCTGTTTGATCCTTCCTGGATCACTCTTTGCCCTGATGGTCCATGCACCATTCAGGATACATATATATAGAGTTACACTTGTTCAGTTGTACAGTAGCTCTAAGCTAGTTCTATGCCAGAATACCTGCCTGTATTCATACTGCACTTTGGTGCTCTCATAACTTGCAATCCATTCTCGCTTACTGGTGTACTGGCAATAGGATCCCTCTTGAGTCTCATCCACTCTCAACATCGCTATTGTTTCACGACCATTCGTCTTCCGGCTTTTCAAGGCATTAGCTTGCACTTGTACCCTCAAGACTCCGTTTCGGTCTTGCACTTCCGTGCTTAACTTCTTCATATCCCGGATGGTACTTGGCTGGGCCGGTTGGCTTGCAGTACACTAGGTAGTATTACTGCTCACTTCACTTCTCTTTGCCATGAACGGTTGTGACTAACTTTGCTAGGGCACTGGCTCACAGTAAGCATAACAACAGGTCCCTGTCCGTCAAGGATGGGCAAAGAAAAGGAATAAAGTGGTTGAGTCTGGTGGTACTGCCAGTGAATCATGATTTCTATAACACTACCCATCCATCTTCCTCCTTGTCATAGCCCTTCATCAGTTCGAAACGTTCAATGCCACTGGAGTCAGCGACATGATCGTGGAAGTCCCTAATGGATATGATACATCTCAGTTGAAACTCACAGAGGTACTCTACTCACATGAGGTCAGATATACCATTGTGTCAATTGGTTGCCTTGATGAGCTTGGTCTCTGATGAGCTTGGTCTCTTGACAACATTTGAAAATGGATTCTGCACCATCTGTGGTTCAGATGGCAAAACTATTGGCAAAATCCCTTGTACCTCAAAAGGGCTGTATTGTGTCATGCATGACCATGAGACTGCAAGCACTGCCATGGAAACAGTAACTGTGATGGAGTTACATCGGCAATTTGGACACATTGCCCCATCAGTTGTGAAGAAGCTGGCTGAAAATGGTCTGGTCAGTGGGCTAAAAATTGAGAAGTCAAAAGGTGAACATACCTTCTGTGAATCATGCGTATATGCGAAATCCACAAGGAAACCCATCGCAAAGGTATGCAAGGGTGAGCAAGCCTCTGGAGTCGGCGATATTGTCTGGTCAGACATCCGGAGACCAGTGCCAATTGAAACACTGTGAGGGCAGCGGTACTATGTCACATTTACAGACAACCACACCAGATTGACTTACCTCCACACTTTGCACCAGAAGAGCAAAACATTCACCACATACAAACACTTTGAGGCATGACTTGATCACCAGCTGGTCGCTAAAGTAAAATTGTTACACTCGGACTGAGGCGGTGAGTACCAAGGACAAGAGTTCATGCTCTACCTGAAACCACATGGCACGGTGTAGCATTTCACTGCCCCAGATATGCCACAACATAACGGAGTTGTGGAACAACTTAATTGAACAATTCTGGAATGGGTACATGTGCTGTTGCATGTGAGTGGCTTGCCCAAATTTCTATGGGGAGAGGCTGCGCATCATGTCATTTGGTTGAAAAATCGAACACCTACCAAGGTTCTTGACAGACAGATGCCCTATGAGGTTGCTTTTGGAAAGTGGCCAGACTTGAGCAACATCCGCGAATGGGGAGCCGAAGTGTGTGCGAAGACTTGCATGGGCGATAAGTTGAGCTGGAAAGTCGAGAAAGTCAGGTGGATGGGCATTGATGACCAAACAGAGAATGCTTACCAGGTCTACTGGCCGAAGAAGCGTGCTGTGAGCATGGAACACAACATCTACTGGTACTCTGAGCTGCACAACATTGAGGGGGAGCAAAAAGATGACAGCAATGGCGATATTGAAATAAGTGATGTCGCATGTGCTCACATCACTCAGGTACATGCCATACCAGTTATCGCCACACCGATTACCACACCTGCACCCCCAGCTATCCCCACCATCCATTCCCCTCAACCCAAGCGCATTCACTGCCCTGCGTCCAAGACATCATCAACAGCAAAGGCGCTGATCCAGCTCCTCCCCAAGGTATCCAGCTCCCAGAACCAATCCCTGAGGCAGCCGAACCACACACTGGCCCAGCCATAATCAAAGGAGAGGGACTCACTCATCAAATGATGGTCATCATGGACTATGACGACAACGTTGAGCTGGCATTGTTGCTAAACAACTTTATGGCTGCAGCAGAGGCACTCAAGCCATCCATGCTTGCAGAGGCAAAACAGCATCCTGACTGGCCGAAATGGGAACAGGGGATCTGTGAGGAGCTCATAATGCTCGAAAAGGCCAGTACCTGGTGACTTGTCAATGCACCCCCTGGTGCCAACATTGTCAGTTCCAAATGGGTTTTCTGAGTGAAGAAGGATGCTGCTGGAACCATTGTATGTCACAAAGCTTGCCTCGTCGCTCAAGGCTTCTCCCAGGTACCTAGTATCGACTATTTCAATACTTATGCACCTGTCGCCACACTCTCATCCATTTGAACTGTCCTCGCTCTTGCTGCTCACAAAAATCTCAAGCTACATCTGGTTGACATTAAGGGCATGTACCTCAATGGGGAACTTGGAGATACTGAAGTCATTTATGTTATGGATTTCACTACGGCAGGTTTATTTCTTTTTTTGTTCCCTTGTTTTCAGACTCATTCTCTCCTCACAATGGGACAGACCCATCCAATATCTTCCAATTCCTCCCATATGATGATGTAATGTCACTTGGCGACTCCTTCCGAGTATGACAACCCATTCTGTTCTGCTCACTGCCATTCCACTCTTCCAGACAGTGGAATCCCATTTTCCCTTCCAATTTTCTTTCTTCCTTGATGTTCCGATTGCAGAACCATTACCTTTCCTATGGGACCCGATGGTCCGTGCTTGTCTCTTTATCATATAAATACTCGAGTCCCGCAAACTGTAACAGTAATCTAGTTCTACGCAATAACTACTGTGTTAACTGGAGTTCCACTATCTTGAAGAGTTCCCTTCTCACTTGTGTCTCTTTCTTTTCCCCTTGCAAAGAACTAGGACTTTGCGTTGTTACAAGAGGACCCTTCCTTTAGGGTTGAGTACGACATCGACGACTTCGCTCCACTTAAGTCCTCAGTTATCAAACAGGCATCTTACATTCCATCCTCTACAACTGCGTTCACTCCAGTTGTCACAGTAAGCATAACAATTTACATGCACCAGCCCCCAGGTTTTGCTGATCCCACTCACCCATGTCAGGTTTGCTGCCTCTACAAAACCCTCTATGGTCTGAAGCAAAGTGGGCGACGATGGTGCCAAAAATTAGTCAAAATTTTAGTCAAACACCTCGGTTTTCAGCAATGCCAAGTTGATCAAGCCATTTTTCACCAACACTCAGGAAAATCCATCACTATCATTGTCGTACACGTTGATGACTGCACAATTGCAGCTTCCTCCACTGAGCTTATTGCTGACATCAAAACTTGACTTGCTGAATATGTTGAGGTCACAGACTTGGGTGAGCTGCACTGACTGCTCGGGATTGAGGTATCACACAATTGAGATGAGCGAATACTCTCACTCTCACAGAAGTCATACTTGGAGTCAATCCTTTGACACTTCAACTTCAATGAGCTGAAACCTGTATCTACACCTATGGAGCCTCAGGTCAAACTAAACTTGTTATGCTTACTGCGAGCCGATGCCCTAGCAAAGTTAGTTGCAACTGTTCATGATAGAGAAGATGAAGTGAGCAGTAATACAACCTGGTGTACTGCGAGCCAATCGGCCCAGCCAAGTACTGTCCTATACGTAGGGGAGGTCAAGCACAGATGTGCGAGACCGATGAGGGGTCTTGAGGGTACAAGCACAAGCTAATGCCTTGAAGAGCCGGAAGACAAGAGGTCATGAAATGATAGTGATATTGTTACGCTTACTGCAAGCCGATGCCCTAGCGAAGTTAGTCGCAACCATACAAGTGTGAGAGAGAAGAAGTGAGCAGTAATACAACCTTGTACTGCGAGCCAACCGGCCCAGCGAAGTACCGTCCCCTGGATAAAAGAAGTCACACACTGATGTGCGAGACCGACGAGAAGTCTTGAGGGTACAAGCGCAAGCTAATGCCTTGAAGAGCTGGAAGACGAAGGTCGTGAAATAGAGGTGAAGTCGTAGAGTGGACGAGGCTCTAGAGGGTTCCCTCTACCAGTACACTAGTAGACAAGGATAGGATTGCGAGTAAAGGGGCACTGAAGTGCAGTAGTGATACAGGCAGGTATCCAGGCGTAGAACTAGCTTAGAGATACTCGTGAACCAAAGTACCTCTATATATATTATATGCTGATGGTGCACAGACCATCAGGGTCAAGGGTAATCCTCAAGGATCAAACAGGCTTCCCATAAGAGGAACGAATGAAAGGATCAAAAGGGGTTCCTGTTGTCGTGAAGAGCGGAAGGGGATCAACGGGATCAATAGGATCAAAGGATGAAACATGCCCGATATGGCTATAGGGTCCATAGGGCTGTACACATGATGGAAGGTCAAGAACGGGGTTCCATTGGAAGGAGGAAATATGATCAAAGGGGGTCCGCTGCCTCGGGGCGATGAGGATCAGCGCGAGAATCCACAGATGATCGGAAACATATCTAGTTGCCATATGCGGACAGAATTCCGCAAGGCTGTACAATGGCTGAGGATCAGCCCAGGTTGTGACAAGTCATGCTCCTGCAACTGGCGAGGAGCAGGATAACGAAGGGAAGGCGGAGGGTTCCGGGGTTGGCTAGGAACGGGTGTCCGTCTTCAGGGTAGGTCTTGCTAGACGATCTACGACCGAGATGTCTAAGGCTGACAAGGGTTGGCCATAAGCAAGAGTATGGCGACTCTAAGGATGTCCTATGACGAGGACAACGATGGTAGTACTGCAGAGTACTCATGTAAATGGTAAGGCTTCTGCCAGAGCCTTGAGATGACGTGGTCCCTGTCTGTCAAGGAGAGGCGAAGAAAAAGGAATGAAATGGTCTGGTCCGGTGGTACTGCCGGTGAACCGTAGATTTCCATAACAGATATCAAGAGTGGACAAGACTCAAGAGGGATCTTATTGCCAGTACACCAGTAAGTGAGAATGAGATTGTGAGTATAAGGGCACCGAAGTGCAGTATGAATATAGGCAGGTATTCTGGCATAGAACTAGCTTAGAGATACATCCGAACAAGTGTACCTCTATATATATGTATCCTGAATGGTGCACAGACCATCAGGGTAAAGGGTGATCCATGAAGGATCAAACAGGCTTCCCATATCGGGAAGGAACGAAGGGATCAAAGGAGAGCCCCACTGTTGTGAAGATTGGAAGGGGATCAACAGGATCAAAGGATCAAGGAATGAAACATGCCCTATATGGCTATAGAGTCCATTGGGCATACATGTGATGGGAGATCAAGAACGGGATCCCATCAGGAACTAGGAATAGGATCAAATGGAGATCCGCTGTCTCAGGATGATGAGGATCAGCGCAGGATCAACAGATGATCAGGAACACATCTAGTGCCATATGCAGACAAGGGGTTCCACGTGGCTATACAGTGGCTGTAGGAACAGCCCAGGTCATGAAGAGTCATACTCCTGCATCTGGCGAGGAGTGGGATAACGAGGGGAAGGTGGAGGGTTCCAGGATTGACTAGGAATGGGTGTCCATCTTCAGAGTGAGTCTTGCTAGATCGTCTATGACCGAGACATCTAGAGGAACAAGGGTTGGCCATAAGCGAGAGTATGGCAACTCCTGGTGATGTCCTATGCTGAGGACAACAATGATAGTACTCCCAGAGTACTGGTATGCGTGGTAAGGCTTCTGCCAGAGCCTAGAGGTAAATGTGGTCCCTGTCCATCAAGGAAAGGCGAAGAATAAAGTGGTCTGGTCTGGTGGTACTGCCAGTGAACCGTGATATCTGTAATAAAACTCTGGGCAATCCCCCCAGACGAGCGCTGAGTATGCAGCAATGCAGCATGTCCCCTACTGCGAGGCTGTTGGATCACTGATGTATGCAGCACTTGGTACCCGCCCTGACATCTTGTACACAGTCACAACTGTATTGTGTTTCTCTGCCAATCCTGGACTGCCTCATTGGGAGGCAGTAAAACAAGTCTACCATTATCTTGCAGGAACCAAAAATCTGCAGCTTACCTATGGAGCAGGGAGCAAAGCACTTGTTGGGTATACTGATGCTAATGGAAGCATGGCTGAGGATCGGAAAGCAATATCAGGATATGCTTTCCTGATTGATGGGGGAGCAATATTGTGGAGTTCAAAGAAGCAAGAAATCATGTCATTGTCAACAACTGAGAGCAAGTATGTTGCTGCAACCCATGCCACAAAGGAGGCATTGTGGCTACAATCTTTTATCAGTGAAATCTTCTCGCCACTCGCACACTCACTTACTGTTTTCTCCGACAACCAATTGGCGATTGCGCTTGCAAAAGACCATCAGTATCACACACAAACAAAACACATTGACATCCATTTCCACTTTATTCGCTGGATTGTCGAAGAAGGAAAATTGTGTCTTATCTACTGTCCTACTGAAAACATGGTCGCTGATATGCTCACCAAGGCCCTCCCTTCACCCAAAGCGAAGCACTTTGCCTCTGAGCTTGGTCTGCGTGCAGCTTGAGGGGGAGTGTTAGAATCAGCAAGTGAGTGCGCAGCCGTGTTACTGCTCATTAAGGAATGGTACTGTAACTTTACAACTTTGTATCTTTTTATACTCTTTGTGTGACAACCATCGCTCAACAGTGATGGCATCGTCATTGTTCTTTGTACACTGTTACTATGCTAGACAGTACTTAACAGTTTACATTCTACCCCAGCACCTCAGTCATTTCTCCTGTGACGAACACGACTGAGTGACTTGCTCATTGATAGCAATGCGTTCATACCTTATCAGATCCTTATAGCTCTCAGGTTTCAGTCTACAAGTACACAAAATAGCTATCTATGAGTAGCAGCATGCAACGCTAAATTACCATGGCTCAACACCACCCAAGACAGCATGTGCAGTACAATCACACAACGTTACCTCAGGGTCTGCATCCCACAACTCTAAATCCCCTCCTACCAATGATGAAACAAGGGTGGTCAAGACAGAGGTGTGCACTGCAAAGCATGCACCTGTGGACAACATACCTGGCATCAGCAAATCATGACTTAGCCACAGTAAGATCCCCCCCTGTGCAGCTTCATACAGCATGGTACAGCGCTGTACAGACCCTTGAAATTACATGTTTAAAATCACATTTCTTGAGTTCTGTGATGCACTGTGGGGTTTCTGTGCTTGACTGTGATCAAAAAGAAGCCAATTTGATACCTCTGTACAACACTGTACAGGCCTGTACAGGGGGGTACCTTATATGTAAGTCATGATTTGCTGATGGGTGGTGGTGAGTGGAAATGCACATACCTGAGATGAGAGGATAGTGGGAGCAAGGAATGAGAATCATTTCAACCATGGAACACACCTATAAATGGGCACGATGAGCCGACGCTATTGGTAGGTTTCTGGGGTCAACTCACCCTGAATATGGTGTGATTGATGCAGCCCTTCAAGTTGGAGTAGTTATGGAACATTTTCTTACTCACTCAGGCTGGCAGGGGCATAACTCAACCCTGCACCTCAAGGTCCAACTGTATCTCTCCTTTTGGATCTGCTGATTGTGTTCTCTCTGACACTCACTGCATCATCAATGCTCCTCAGTCATGCCTTCACTCTTTGCTACACTCTAGGGAACTGCACAGGTATGGAAAACCCACCCAGGTCTCAGGTATGGGTACCATGCAGGTACGAGTACAGGTCTGGCATGGTGACACCCATACCCTCAGTCCAGGTATTTCCTCATATAGTATGTAGGTCACTGTCCACTCATGACTGATGATGACAACAACAACAATGAAACCACTGCCACCATTGTGCATCCTCTCCCTTCACTGGGCCCACCTCACAACAACGTGCAGCTGACGAAAATGATGACACTGCCACTGCATGTGCCATCTCCCCTCCATCACTCCCACATGAACTTGATGAAGGCTAATGATCAGTGCCAAATGTGCCTTCTGGCTCCCCTACCTCATGACAATGACAATGACGACGACATACCCCCTTCCCCACCCTCACTCCTCACCCACCTTGCAATGACACAACGCCACCACATGCACCCTCACCCCTCCCTCACCTCACCCACCTCACCACACAACACAGCATGGCGCCCTCACATCCCCCCTCACCCTCATGATGATCACGATGACAACGATGACAACACGGCACCCCCTCCCTCACCTTTGCCCACCTCACAACAACACAATGATGAAAACACCACCACACACATCCTCTCTCCCTCTCCCTCTCCTACCTCATGATGACATGACGCCGCTGCACGTGCCCTTTCCCCTCCCTGCCTTTCGCCATGCCTCTCGGTCCTCACCCTTGCCCTTTGCTCTCAGTCTCGCCTAGCAACAACAACAACAACACGATAACTGTGATCATGCAGTTGTCATGTCATTGTCATCGCCGCCGCCTTTGCCTTTCACTGTGCTCCCCCCCTCACCCTCTACTCTCATCTCAACTGGCCATGACAACAACAACAACATGATAACCATGACAGCACGGTGGTCATGTTGTCAACATCAACGTCTTTGTCTTTCACCTTACTTCGCCTTTGCCCTCTGCCCTCGTCTCATCTGACAATGAGAACGTCGACATCAACATGATGTCGCACATGTTGCACAGGCACCCGCGGGTACCCAGAGTATGGTTTCTCGATGAAGCAAGTATCCCGTGCACACACTGCCTCACCCAAGCTGCCCCTGGCACCAAGGAGAGAAAGACTGTGAAAACTAAGTAGGGGCAGGAAGTGCCCAACTCAGCTGCTGCCCAAGAGGGTGGAAACGACTCTATTCACCTGAGTAGGGGCAGGAAGTGCCCAACTACACAGATTAGCTAAAGTACTAAAGTAACAAGTAAAATACTCACCTCAGCCGCTGCCCAAGAGGGCGGAAACGACTGAGGGGAGTCCTGGGAGAAAGGACAGACTTTATAGTGGTTTGGAGGCATGCTCGTATAGCCCCAACAGTATCCAACGCTAGAGTAAATGATAGAACATAAGGTACAATATGTACAGTGAGTCCAAGTGAGTCTGGGTATCTGGATGTCAATCCAATCCAGTGTCCTACTGGATTGGATGGAAAGGAGAGGTGGATAAGGATAGGATACGGTCGGATTAAATGATTGTAGATAGTAGAGCTTTGAACAGCTCGGATGAGTTGGGTTTGACAAAGACAGTGTCAATTGACTTCTTGCATGCACGCAATATTGCTCAGTATATTATACATAATTAATTAATTCTTCATAGCATTGCCACAGCGAGAGTGTGGTCACAATGTTAGTATCACAGATGGCCTCTCAGCACTCAGTGCTCAGCACCAGGCTTGACTTTGGCGAAGAGCATCAAAGGTTATGTCTGCCTAACAACAGTGTGTCAAGCTGTCCAAACAACCAACAATGTTTTCAACACTCTGAGCTACACAGACAGTCACTGTTCGTGGATGTCAAATGTACTGTAAGCTCATATGGCAAATCATTGCCAAAGGTATATAAACATTTCGGATACTTGGATAATCATATGCTGAATGGCCCATAACCGATCATTTTGTAGAGAGATTCTAACTAGGTTTAAAGGTTTGACAACTTATGGCAATAATGATTGGTTCGCCAATGTCCTGCGGCAATCTGCACAAGAGGTAAGACATTCCAAGGTCATATACTACAGTGATAATTCATGTAATTATTTTATGGTTTGCCATTTATCACCTTGGGCTATCACAATCTGTTTGTTCCCATGATGTAAAGCAATTTGCGAAACTAATGAGAAACGCGCAAACTCAGAAAGAACCTGGTCAGGGCCTCCAAAGCCATCGGTTAATTGGGAAACAGTCCTATGTCATGAAGTGATTCTTGCAACATGGAATGGCCAAGAGTCGCACATCCTTGTGTGGCATTGCCTTCGCACACCTCATCATCCCATCATGCCTCAACTCGCCTCACTGAATTTCCGTTATGCCTGAGATCAATTCAGATAGGCCCAGAGTTAACCTAGTCAAGGGCAATCATAAACGATCTGTGGACAAGAGCCCCTAGATGCCACGTCTGGACCACATCACTCATCACCTGAGTTGGTTTACGCCCTTCATGGTTACTCAGGTGCATCTCATCTTGCATCTCATACTGCTCCGTTATGCTTCATGCTTTGCCATCATCTATTTTTGGTTTCCTGCTTTCTTTTGTGGCATGCCGTTGACGTACATAGAAATACCCATTCCTTCATTTCAACATAGTAAATTCATTATCAAAGGGCCCATCATTAAACAGAGTGAGTGGGTGACAGCAACGTTGCGCGCTGTGAGATCCTTTCGCTGGTTTTGTACGTATCATAATTAATTAATTTGCGTCGAGCCCGTGACACGTTACAGACAAGTCGATTGAAACAGTATTCAATGGCCCTCCGGGCACCCCTGGACCCCAAGGCCCAGCAAAGCTACTAGTTTGTTCAAACGGGCAAGTTACTACAAGTACATCATGATAAAAAACCGTGTAGTGCGTGTGTCAAACGGGGCTCGTTGATGCCTCGTGGGAGTCTGACTGGGGGATACATCGAGCAAGCCGTTTGGCTCGTCGACGCCTCGCGAGGGGTCCAGAGGTTGATGGGTGCGTTGGACAGCCATCTGACCCTTGACATCTCTGGGAGGCCTGGGTGTGGGGATGTGAGGAGCGAGCCATGCAGCTCGTCGATGCATTGGGTTTCTAGCAGGGGCCAGAGTGCATTGAATAAGTCGACGTGCTCGTCGACGCGTCGGGAGGGATCCAGGAGGTGCGGGGGTGTGACGAGTGAGCCATTCGGCTCATTGATACGCCAGAAGCGGTCCAGACAGGGCAGGCGGGCATTGAATGAGCCAACGGGCTCATCGACAGGTCGGGAGGGGTCCAGATGACAAGTGCGTGCGTCGAATGAGTCGACGCGCTTGTCGACGCCTTGTGCGGGATCCAGGTGTGGTGCAGAAGTGTTGAACGAGCCAAGGGGCTCGCTGATGCCTCGGGAGGGGGGTGGGCATGCAGCCCCCAAGCCGTTGGGCATATCGATGGGTAGGAGGGTCCAGATGGGGTGGGAATGGGTCGAACGAGACATTGGGCTTGTTGACGAGTCTTCCCAATGCATCAACGGGTGTGTCGAATGAGCGTATACATAGTAAAGTCAAGTATGCGCATAACGCTCAAGTGCACTGTACGTCTCGTCAACCAAGCCTGATTGCTGACAGTGTAGACTCACGCTACGAGCCGCTGCTTTTGACCATTTGCACGTCGTCTGGACAATGGATTCGCTGGCTTGTCAGTGGAGGAGCCATCGCAGTGATGGACGGGGTAGACACTGAGAAATGCCACTGCATATACAGCCTGAAACGTCTGTCAAAAAATAAGGACGAGGCACGCCCCGTCCTTTACCATCGGAATATCCTGCGTGAAACGGTGAAGCGACGAAATCCCTCAGAAGTGTACAGCGCTTGGAACACATTTGGACCTCGTTGAACGCCTGGATCACCTCATGCTTCTTATTATGGTTGTAAGACAAACTCAAGAGGGCAGATCTCGCCTCGGTTCCGAGGACCAAGCGGAAAGGAAGGAGGAATATAGTAGTAATAATAAGTCTTTAGGCCCGTAACTATTTAGCTTTGTTTGTATTTGTATCTACCATGTTTACCTGCTGAGCGCTCTGTTTCTACTCACTTTTTATACGTTCACTGATGTGTGGCTCTATGTTGCCCAAACATGCACAGTAACCTCGATACGTCGGTACGTGATCTCGCTGACAGTGGCGGCGCCCCTTTGGTAGTTTTAATGGTCTGACACAGTGTGGGGTGTTCGTCATCAGGCTTCACGGTGGAAATCAGCACATCAGGCGTCAATTCCACCGTGTGCTCGCTCGCACTTTGGTATGTGTCTAACTCTGTCACGCTTTCTCTGACCTTCTCTGACTGTATTGATGACCCTTCGCAGGCTTTAGTGTACCCGTGAACTGGCCGAAAGTCTAGGGCTCGAAGTGAGCGCTACATCCTCTTGTCGTAGGTGCACGCGCCGACATTTGTCGTTTCAGGTCGTTTACGGAGATACCGATTTTGTGTTTATCAGCTTCAACGTCACCAAACTGTCCGAAGCACTCAAGATCACCACGGATTTCAAAAAGGCTGTCAATAACCCGTACAAGCTCCTCGAGGTTAACTTGGACAGCGTTTTCTCACGACTGTTACTCCTGCAAAAGAAGAAATACGCCGCCATCAAGATTGAGGATGGATTGCACACTTCCATCAAAGACCGTTTTTCAGTGGGTGGTACAGGTTCCATTTGGTACATGTATTCTGACAGCGTACGGTTGAGCAGATACGTCCTGGACCAGATATTATCGGGAGAAGCGACGGAGAACATCGTAGAAAACATCCACGGATATCTGTTCACGATCAGATCCAACGTGCGGGCTGGCAAGATCAAAGTGGAGGATTTTCATCATTTTCAAGGTGTGATCGTTTGTAAACCATCTTGGTCACGACGTTTTGCAGCGACTGGACAAAGAGTACCCCGATGCCAAGAGCCAGCCACATGTGCAGATCGCTTTGCACAAAAGCAATGGGTGGAAGCGCCCGGGTGGGGGACGCCATTCCCTACGTCTTTTGCATGGCTCCCGGAGACGAAAGTGTAAAGGTTCAAGTGGATTGTGTTAAGCATCCTGGCGAGTCGAAGACTGTCTCGAGTGAACTGAGCATCAAATGCGAGCATTACCTAGCAAACCGGGTGTTACCGCCTTTGTGCGGTCCCATGGAAGGCACCGCCAGACCCCAACTCGCTGAATGCCTTGGTGGGTTGATGTGCGATTCTAAAGTCCTCATTGACTGACAGTCACAAAGGACTCGATCCCGAGCACTATTGGCCCACTGGAGGATATGGGGAGGTTATGCACTCGCCACGCTCGATTCACAAGTGTCGTTCCGAGATTCGGAATGTTTCCTCGTACGGTGTCGGGACAAATGACGTTCTCGCCAAATAGGAACGAGAGGTGAGTTGTATCGTGCTGCGTACCACGGGGCGGTCTCACCAATCTATGTGTATCGGGCCTGTATGCCCGGCGTATAACCACCCGTTTGGGTAGGCGAGTCTGCACAGCTCAAGGTTCAGATACGCGCATGCATCGCATGGTATTACCAAGCATGGACATTGTGCGACGATGCGACATGTAGACACTAGACAAGATTGATGAGTGTGTGTGGTCACCGGTTACCTTTGCGTACCACCGGGGTTGCGGCTCGACTCTTCACGAATACTATCAGTTGTTCGATGCGGACAAGGCGAAGATGGCAGCGATTGGGAGTACACGGTATATGTTTTCTCCTTTCCTTTTCTTTCGGTAATGCGATCCGCGTGCTAGAGGAGCTGAGGGCGAAGCATGCGGGCAAAGAGTGGGGCGTGGACGGCGAGACGGGCAAGATCGTCGACATGAAGACGTATGGGCTGTATGAGAGCGCGAGCGCCAAGGTAAAGCGTCGCTCCTTGTCGTTTTACGCGTTGTGACTGCTGGATTTTAGATTCAGATGCTCTAGACGGCGATCGAGGCTGGCCATCCCCTAGCCGCCCACTATGTAAACTCACCCTCGACTTCAGGCAGCACGCATACTCCGCGTGGTCGAAGTCGTGCAAGCCACGCGCAAAGAAAGACCAGCCAGCCCCACTACCAGAGGAGATGGCCGGGTAATATAGAACGATTATGTACTTGTAGACGATCCAATCCATGACCATTATATGATACCGACCTATCCAGCGGGATCATCTAATAAATAAGCAGCATAGACAATGGAGAGTTGCAGCATGTTCGACAGCCCACTTGGGCGGTGACCGGCGACATCAACACCCGAACGAACGATAATGCCCAGAATGCCCCCCTGTCCTGTCGGATGATAAAGCTTTCCTCGCTAATCGTGCTGCCGCCTCCAGGCGCTCGCCGTCGGGTGCGATGTTAATCAACAACATATACCGTAATACGCAAGGGGCCAGGACGGCGATTTGAGTCGAGCCGAACGCGACGCGGCTATTTCCGCCCTCTCGAGTGAGCCCCGCGATGCCTGACGCCTTGTGCAACGGGCGACGTACCTAGTTGACGGCGGGTTCTTCGACCATGAGTTCGTATATATACAGGTGGCCCTGCCAATCGACCGTCGCTGGTGAGCGTGTCGACGAACACGTGGGGAAGTAGACTCACGTCGCGCACCATGTACCCGTCGACGCCGACCAGCCCCTGTAAATATCGCCTGTTCGACGCCAGAGGCACGCGGGCACGCGCATCGCTGAGAAGACGCGGTCGTAGCCGCGCAATGGGCGTTCCAACGCCTCTTCAATGAACACTAAATCTTATGTTAGAGGTCAAAGGGGGGAACGGTGGGGAGTGAAGAAAAGCACGGGCGATATCTCGAAGGGGCTGCGCGACCGCCCTGAACTTGGGCCGGAGGGCCGACAGCGGCTATCGAGACAGGCTAGCGTAGATACGTCAGAGAACGACGCCAGCCAGCGGGGACACTGACGTACTTGCGGCCCATCCACCTCGACAAACGAGCGTACCCCTTGACGTAGTCGTATGGCTTCAACGAGCCCGCTTCGTACTTACTCTAATAGGGCGATTCAGCCCCCCCCCCCCCCCCCCCCCCCCCCCCCCCCCCCCCCCCCCCCCCCCCCGGCCCAGACCCCTGGTCCGCCGTGGTGAGCAGGAACATTTCGGCCTTGGTGGCAGACGGGAGCGGAGTCTTTTGGGCAATTGGCAGTGAGTGTCCTTGGCTTGGGAGTTGGATCGGGTTTTTCTAAGGAAACACGGGGACAAAGATCAGAACATCACGTTTGTGTCTTGCAGTGCGACGATCGCAAAACTCGCACAACACATGAAGTGTCTCTTTGGCATCGAGGCGCGTGCCATATTCCATTCTATACACCAACTTGAACTCCAAAACGCAGCAAGTGGACGAGATCACAGAGGATGGGACTCCGTCTGGGATCAAAGACTATCGTCTGGGACCCACCGTTTGTGGATGATCAGGCGCCAAAGCTGGGTCGAAATAGCTCGATATTGGAGACGACTGGGTTGATGCGGTTTTTGATGAAACGAGGCATTCTCTTTTGCAAGGCAAGTCGGCTATGACAACGCACTATCAAGCTTTGTCAAAGTAACGCCTCTTTTTTTCAATGACATCCAGAAACGAACCACACAGGCACATGAAACGGAACACAACAAACATGGAAAAGGTCCTCAAGGCAAGGTGGATTTCGCGTTGTCCCTTCGAGAAGATCATTCCAATGGTCGCCGTGTTGTCACAGTTCGACCGAGTTCGGCGAGTAGCTGGCGTAACCAGACAATTTTGCAACCTACATGGTCGGCCACATAGTACTCCGCTTCACCGGTACCAAGCAAATGCACCACTCCTGAGAATGATTGCAAGGGACGACAGCGTTTTGGTACGGGACTTCTCATATGTACAATCAGGAGTATGGTAGCTATTACTACATGAAAAATGAGGGACGACGCATTTCCAACCGCCCACAAAACCAAAGAAAAGCTTCAGAGCAGTTGTGGTACTTACCCTCCGTCGCCTTAATCTCCTTCGCCCACTCCGTAAAATTTTCTTGGCTGGAGAGAGGAACGGCAATGCCCAGATCACGTATCATTTCCGCCCGCAAGTTTGGGCTTTGCCAGATGCAAAACGCTGTCCTGAACAAAACATGGTTATAGCCACATTTTCCAAACTTCAAGTGAACGTGGAAATCCGGGCACTCCCCATTCTTCTGTTGATCTTGCGGTGCTCCACAGGAATAACAGAATTCAAACTTGGTGGTGAAATTGAACGACCGCCTGAATGTCATGTACTCCCCCTGCGCGAAAGACTGATCCAGCAAGTATTGGCACGAAGGAAAATGATCGGGAACTAGCTCCTCCCCCAGTACGAAATGGAAGAGGCACTTGCCATGCAGCAAGGGCATGTACTTGTTCAACAGCCGTGTACGTTCCAAACGGGACGCCTTGCCTTGCCTAGACAGGCTCGCCCTCTGCAAGGAACTCCCCAAACTAAATAATGCTGAGGGGGAAGGCTCTGTCGGTGTCGACAGTGCTGCCGTGGAGTCAGAGAGGCGTTTGGGCGAATTCTGGTTATGCGATTTGTCAGTCCTTGGTAAAGCATTGCTCTGACCACTAACCTCCACCCCCTGCTTTGCGGTTGGCTCTGAGTCCCGCATGAAGGAGGAAGGGCATGCTAAGTGGTCTGCATCCCCTCCCCTTACTAGTTCATAGGCCGAGATGTGTGAAGACTGAAGCCAGGTTTAGATAGTCCAGTTAGTTGGATCTGCAAGAGGGATCTCACCTGACTTCTTCCATCACCTTTCCACCGTTGAGAGTTTTCTTCACTCCTACTCCTCAGGTGAGTGTCCATATCGCTCTCCGTGAAAAACTGGTCTGTCACGCAACCAACCCTGTCCTGCCACTTCCCCTTCTTTGATCTTGGGTACAGTTCCTCCCGCCGGGTGATGACCTCTGGCACGGCGGCCCTTTTTCGTCGTCTAGAAAGTTGTATCGGCGAGTCATAGAGTTGTGGCAACGTGTCAAACGGGTGTGGTTTTGTTTGAGAAGGACTGGATACCTTCGCGGACTGCGGTGATTCACTGAGCAGTGGCCCTTCTGCCAGACGTTTCATTCGACCCGTGCTCATTCGCGAGCTGTGATGGGAACCCCGCTGCTTGTTTCTCTCGGTGACCCATGTAGAAGAGTCGAACGGATCCTCCGAGAAGGATGAAGACGGGAAGGCTAAGTCCTCCGTATCGTCCAAGTTAAGGGGTCGCGGAGCCGCCTGCGAGGCTTCACCTAGAGCAAGAGAAGGTGTTCCTCCCCCTAAGGCAGCGAGCTTCTTGACATTTTCTTCTGTGAGGCCGATGGCTGTCAGCTGGCCCAAGACTGCGTCCGCAAGACTGACTACCTGTGAGCCTCCACCTACAGCGCCTAAGGGTGGCGCTGCTGCCAAGTACTCGAACCTCTTGATATTGTCCGCTGTCAGACCGATGGCAGTCAACTTGTTCACGACTGTTTCAGCAACCATCTCGGAGACCAGGGCAGCCAGCTCCCTTGTGTCCAAGGGCTTCTCGCTCACGGCTACCGTTCCCCTGGAATATATCGGCTGAGGAGGCTTCCGAGGTCGCAGGCCGAACAGACGGGAAAACAGCCCCCACCAGGGAAACATAACATCCCCACCCTTGTCCCCTAAGCTGTCCTCTCCCTCAACAGGCTGCGCGTTTGCGTTGAATCCGTGGATAAGGCCCTCTGTAGAAGAAACCCAAGCAGTGGTTACTTTCAGTCCTTCCGTAGTTGTCAGGCCTTCTCACCTGCCTCCGGCGGCTCCGAGAAAAGCTGAAGGTTCACAGCAGGTGCGCCCGGAATACCTGAAGGCAGTCGCTCTACCAACTGATTTCCTGAAAGACGGAGAAAGGCTAGTGTTAGATTCTGCATCAAATTTCAATACACTTGGGTCTCACTCACCGCCCACCTGTGTGGATCCTGAGCCGCCAGCGACAGACTTTTCCACCTCTACCGCTGCAGCGTGACCTTGGCGCATGGAGACTGCTGAAAAGAATACTTATCAGAATTCACACCTTCTTTCAGCCGAAGTCCTCTCACCGTCTTCTGGCGGGTGAAGAGGAACCCGCAGCTTGCCCTCAGATGCGACACTGGACGCGGTGGGTGGCGGAGCCTCCCCACAACCTTCTCCCCCAGAAGCCTCAATCGCCTTTCTGTCTGGGGGGTGGTCGAATAAACATTGAACAATGTAAACGAAGGAGCACCTTACCTGTCAAAGAAAGCCGCTGCTTGCGGCCATCTTGTTGGGGTGAACCCGCCGGAGGAGGATAAGACCTCGACGAGTCCCTTGCGACAGCGTGCGCCGCCTTGACGTGCTTCGTGAATGTCTCCCGGCTTGCGTAGGAACGCCTGCACTGCTCGACAGGACAAACCAATTTGTCGCCCTTCCTTTCGACGCTGTATTCCTTGCCATCCACGGTGATCGGAGGAATTTCAGAGTGCTGACTCCAGCGGTGATGGCTGCGGGCTGCGGGGTTATTGAACGTTTGTTCGCAGTCAGTACAGGAAAAAGACATAGTGGGCGCAGGTGAAGCGCCCGAAGCACCCCTTCTTTCATTTTTTATGGTCAGGCCTGTATCGCCCGACCAAGCGGCCGTCGGCTAAGGAGCAAGTGACAAGGAAATGTTCTAGAAGACATATTGGAAACCAGAAAACGTAATTCAGCGTTGGCAAGCCACGAAAAGGCAAAGAAAGGTAGCATATAGATAGTGACCACACCTTTCTGCCTTGGTTCTTTACTCGTCTTCGCTTAGTCCAGTCGGAGCCGCCATAGACCTGTCTAGATCGCCATCTTAGCTCCATATCCTGTGCCTGAGAATCCGATGAGCTGCTAAACGCCCCCAAAGGCCAACGACTTCACACCGCTCGGAAAGCGGAATATGCCTGGTTTGACGTTCAACGCAACGTTTGCGGAAGAGTTACAGCACCAGGGAACAAACCTTATCCTGTGGGAAAGCGGAGAATATGCTTGTCGACCAAGAGAACCGGAGGAAGTAGTGCTGCTCAGAGCTTGCATGTCGTGGACCTTGGTGCAGGTACGAGATTGGCCGTCTGGTGAAAGCGGTAAGGCCCGAAAGCGACCTGAAAGCCTGGATGCGAAATCTGCAGAGAGGCTGCTGAGAACACGAAGTACACAGCAAGATTTGCACTGAAGCCGTGAAGTGGAAGTTTGAGAGCTAAGCGCTTGGGCGACGAGGAAGCACACAGGCGGTAATTCTGTTTCTATTCGTCATGCATGGGGGCACGGACGGATCACTCGTTGACCTACCTAACGTTTCCAGACTTAGCAAGCCGTTGACCTAGTCTTAGCGACTGAAGGAGCGATAGTAAGGGCAGACATTTGTGACTTCGACCACTACAAGCGTGTCCAGGTAAGATCGAGCCACAGCGCATAAGAGTGAACTGACCTCCATCCGCCCTTGGCCATTCAGATGCAGACTTGTATCCATGCGTCCGCATATAGGACCGGTCTGTACGAGCTGGGAGTCTTCTCTCTGGACCCTGGCCTTTCTCCATGTGTCGACACGCGGTGTAGGCCATATGAACAAAGAAGAGGCTGCGAGGGCCGCGGTCTGCGTCTTTCCCAGCCAATCGGAGGGGAGATTGAGCGATTCGTTCTGCCGCCTGACCATTCGATGGTGGATGTACGACCGATTGTCTTTCTCGCCCTGATGTCGATTTCGCGAACGAAGATGTAGAGACACGTGCCAAATGCATTACTGACGTCGCTCTCCGCACAACCAGCGATGAAGAAGCGAACGGTCGGTGGGAGTCGCGAGGATTCTAATGCAAGCACATTGAAGAGCTCCTCGCATGTACTTGGCTGTCCAGATTCGAGCGCGTCGATCATTATGAGGATTGGATGGCGGATAGTTCGGCGAGAAGGGGGTGGGTTTGAAACTGGCGGCGAAGGAACGCTTGTTGATACTTGGTACTTTCTCGATTCGCCCTCGCAATGGTACTACCGAGACGGTGGTCAAACTACCCGAGTTGGTATGCCAACGTGAGAACGAGCAGTACAGGGCTGCTTCGTGCCTCAAGGCGGCGGAGGTCTCGGAAGATGTTGGCCAGTGAAGTTATGATAACGCTCTTGCTATGCAACCAGCAAATGTTGCTTTTTGGATCAGGCATAGTGACCCGCGCGCAGATCTCGGTGAGGACGTCTATTCGCATGTTCGGAAGACATTCGGAACGCATTGCATCGTCCATGTCAGCGGGGGCGAGTTTCGACAATGCTTGCGAACGACTGAATAATATAATGTGGTGCTGTCAGTCTATGAAGATATTTGAAGATATTTGGGAGCAACTAACGTGGTCTGCTGACATTCTCGTCGACCAGTTGCAGGCACCTCCCAAAGCCCCCATTTCCGTTGTAATCCACGCGGAGCTCTTGCTGAGCCCTTCAGTATCTAAATCCGCCCCTCGGCACATAACACTTCCTTGTTGGAGAGGGTTGCAAGCTTGGAATACGACGGAAACGTCATGGTCTTGTTTCAACTCGCCGAGGCCCCATTTGGAACCGAGAATAACTTTCAAACCCGCAAGTGCGCGCCTTGTCCATGCTGCTAAAGGGATAATACATGTCATAGAAAGCTAGCGCTGTACTACGCTACTACTGATGCTAGTGATGCTACTAGCAATGGGTAATACATGTTGAGATACGGTGGTGAAAGAGAAGAAGAAGATTTTGTCGGAGTACCGCTTAAGTAGTGTTTGTCTCCGCTGGTCGGCCTTTCCCGTCAGTCCCCAAATGGAAGTCACGTGCGAGGCCAGCAGATGTCGATCCGCAGCATTGAAGCTGGCTGGCAGATTGGTCGTGCGCAGTGGTGGGTGAGCCGAGAAGCACCCGATTATCACATCCACGCAACCTCCCTTGGGGCCTGAGGCCTGGGGAGCGTGCTCGTCAAACCGCGCCGCATAGTTGATGCAGCCGAGCACGTCACTGACAAAGAGAGTATGAGTTGCAAATGCGTGAGAAAACGTTCGTACCACAATGCGACGTATCAACACATTCCAAACAGGACAAGGATGCATTGACCAAGCCAACGAGTTCGTTGATAATTCAGGTGGGGCCTAGACATGGGGGGTGAACATTGTCTGATTTGTCCGAGTCGGGCCTGTCGATATGGGAACGCGTTAAACGAGCCAACAAGCCCATCAATGGCTCAGGTAAGGCTCAGATACGGTGGGTGAAAATCAACAATCCAAACAAGGCAGGGTGCGTTGACCAAGCCTGTTGGCTGGTCAACGGCCCAGGTGGGTCCAGATACGGTGGGTGAGCGATGACCGAGCCGTAGATTCGACGATTGCTAACGCAAGCACTCACCCGGTGCTCATGAACACCAATATAAGCGACGATGATCCCATAATTTGGTAATTCTGGTATGGAATCTCTCCCGAGTGCCACTTTGTCAGTCCAAAGACCTCCATGAACATGATTACGAAAAACAGAAAGAATGTGGACCATTATGCAAGCAGATTCAAGATCACGGGGAGACTGGCACTATGACGGAGTACCATGGGAAGGACAGATGAACGCGGAAATAAGACGTAAACACCCACATGCCAGTCTTGAAGAGCCGGTTCAGAGGCCCCGCTCTCCGGACAAGCTTGAATGCAAATTTTGTGAGGATAGAAGCGTGCACAGAGGATTATAGTGAAGCTCCCAGATGCCACGACGACGTCAAAGAGGTTCCATCTGTTGGCGCAGAAAGAATCCCACCCAAGTCCATAGAGTCGAATGATTGTGTCCACTACATACATCACGGAAATGACGAAGGAAAGCGAGTCTAAACAGCTTTTGTCAGCCACGCTAGTGGAGAACATATGTGCCTTATCCACGTCATCATCGGCATACCAGTTTTGGCGAACACTTCGGGGCTAAAGTCATGGACAGCGAGAGGAATGAAAATAAGTGAGGGCTTGCATAGCAGTGACTAGAATACGATTACTAGACAAATGAGCGTCGGGAAGCGAAGTAAGTAGCAAAGAAAAATAAAATAGAAAGGTCCATTCTAGTGACTGTGTGGGTGGGGGTGGGAGCGAACTCCAGTCTTCCTTGTCCTTGAAGGTATGGAATGGGTCGGGGTCTGCAAAGTCCTTAGTGTTGTTTGTTGGGGAGACGGAGTGGTTTGCGAACTGGTCATTGTTGTCAGCGAGTAGTGACATAAAACGTACTGAATGCGAATTTAGAGTCGGAAGAGACAGTGCTACTGGTGATGTGTGTAGATGAACGACGAGCCAGGTGACAACGAGCGCCATGAGGATGCTGACGATGGTGACTGCTGCTGCGACGGCGCCGATGTCCGGTGCGGGGTACGTTGCCGTCGACGTTGGTGGACTTTGCGGTGGTCCGCCGTCTGCAAAGGACATGCTTACGTAGGAGAAGGAATGTCCGTACAGTGTCCGTGCTAGCTAAGCAAGTCCACCATGCCAGAGCACAACATCCGAGCCTGGATGGACAACGTCATGCATAACGACAACGACAACGAGCCCAGCTGGCGTGACATTGTTGGTCAAAACTGGCAGAACGCGCGTGTTGCGTTTCTGCGCAATGATCTCGCTTGGCTCGTACACCAAGGTCATTTCTTTCTCTTCTCTATTGCTTGTGCTCACTGTACGCTGCAGATCTCTCTCTCGCTCAGGTCCTCGACGTGTTCAAGCTCGTCACAGAGACCTACCCGCGCTACATCGACACCCCATCACACGATGCCATCCAACACATCGCCAAGCAGCTCGTCCATAAAGACGAATCCATTCGCGACGCACCAAAACTCGGCGTTCTCGACCCCGTCCTCGGATGGCTCGCCAACGAGGTCACACACCTATCAAAACCATCACCCAGGTTCGTTTTCCGTCGTTGATGTGTGTCCTGGGATTGATATCTTCAAGTTCGTAGACCTCTTTCTCTTGCTAAACTAGGCCTCTGCGCTCCATACTACTTCTCCTGATGCAAGCCCGGACGTCGTGGAATCGGATGCATGGCACGTGCTCGTCGCGTGTTTGCGACCTTGCTCGATCTCGTGCTCAACCCAACAATACGATCGAAAAAAAACTATGCTGAAAAGTGCGCTCGTGCACACCCGTAGAGCACTTAGCTCTGCACTGCAACATCTCGTTCTCGTCATATCCACACTCGTCTCCCTCTCAAAACCTTCGA
The DNA here is from genome assembly GCA_038089695.1 of Xanthoconium separans. Classification (NCBI taxonomy): domain Eukaryota; kingdom Fungi; phylum Basidiomycota; class Agaricomycetes; order Boletales; family Boletaceae; genus Xanthoconium; species Xanthoconium separans. The sequence goes on along the minus strand of JBBPLG010000081.1, from coordinate 22,842 downwards.
CACCCCTCGTGTACCTACCACTGTTGGGTACTGCAGTGGATGTCTTGGGCCGTCACGACGATCAACAAACGCCGAATTCTGTCAAGGCAAGCGTTGTTCTCGTTGTTCTAACCTGTCTGACCCTGACTAGGAAAGCATCATCAGCTTGTACACGACGCACGTCCTCATGTCCAAATCTATCATCTCTCCACATACTTGTGTACGTTTCTTGACGCGTGCTTGGCATCCAATTCATTTTTTTTTTTTTTTTTTTTTTTTTTCAAAGCGCATTGCACGACTTTATTCACGCTCGCGTCACTTTACAGTAATCTTGCCAACCATCAAAAAAGCTATCCTTCGCCCCCCAGAGTACTCGCTCAGCGGTAAGCCGTCCCATTTTTGTGCTCTGTTTTCATCTAGACGTTTTCCAGTCATTGCCGACTTTTTGCACGCATATACACACCCGCTCGACGGCCCCACCTGAAGAAACTCGTCACTGCCGCCGTCAACTCTGCCAAGTCGACCAACCCCAGCGTGCGTACCAACGCTTCAACCCTCTTTCAAGTTTCGGTTTCCAAGTCCCCACCTGCGTCTTTCGAGATACGGATCTTCTCGCTCTCCCGCTCGCTGGCAAGACGACCGGCGTCGATCACCGCATAACGCTGTAAACCATGCTCACTATGCTACCCAAGCACAACGCCATTTCGAAGACGCTCGTCAATGCCATTCCCACGCTCCTCGTCAAAGAGACCAACGACGCTGCCATTGCGCTCCTCGTGTGCACACTTCCGAAACATATCGCCCACCCCTCGAGCACGCCCGAGACCGCCTTGATGAACGCACACGTGGCGTCGTTGTCTGCATCGATGTCCCACAGTCTGCTCCCGATGACGCTCAGAAATGTGCGCTTCAGCGCTGGCTTGGTACCGCCGAGCTCTTTGGCCCCAAGGCGGCCACGCCGGCGGGTACGAGCGTGTCGCACGCGAGCAGGTGTCTCAAGACGGCGAGTATGAATCCGCTCGCGGCACAGCCTCTCGAAGGGTACGTCGCTGTCGCCGTTCTGCTTGATCGTTCTGTCTTTGGTGCGTACCCTTGTCACGTCACTTATCTTTACTAATAGTTAGATGTCTCAGTCGACGCGCTGACGGGCACGACTATCAAACCGTCGTTTCTCATTTGGAACAAGGTCTATCAGAAACTCTCCGATCCCGAAGACGCAATGTGGCTCCTCCGCGCTGCGCATCTCGCCGTGCCCAAGCTCGCTTCCGAACTCGTCAAGCATCCACACCTGAGGATCGCGCTGGGCGGGGCTGTTTGTGCATCTAGTGGTGCACGTGCCCTGGGCCGACGTACGGCGCACGACGACCTTGGTGCTCGCCGACGCCGTCACGCACCATCCCCAACTCCTCCACAGTGTCCTCGCCGACGTGTTGACGGCATCCATCGCCAAACCCTTCGCGGCGCCTCCCAAGCCGAGCGCCTCTGAAGAACACGAGAAACCAGCAGTGGATAAGCGCGGGCGGTACGCGGCGCTCGTCCTTGCATGTGTGCGTCTCGGGGACGTGCAGAACGTGCAGGTGTGGCAGGCGCTGGTCGTTGACTGGCTCGTGCTGGTACACCATCCCGCCATCTATACATCAATCCACAATCCGATTTCCGTGTTTCATTGGTTGCGGTGTTCATGCATGGTAGGTACCCCGTCACCCACCCTGTGGATCGAACTATGTCAGAGGGCGGGCACGGACCCACTCGTCGCCCTTGAAGGCCAGTTGGATCGCGCGATGGGCCACGTCCTCGAGGCGTCCACTCGTCTTCGGAAATGGTGATGGCGGAGGAGGTGCTCTCCCAAAAATGCTTGAGAATGTACGTTCCATGCGCATATACTCTACACTTTCATTGATGATTGGCTAGCTTCGCCGAATCTGAGCAGTCAACAACAATCACCGTGACCTCCCGCCTGTAAGTATGGGCGGTACTGTGGAGCAATTGTTTGCAGACATAGAACGAGAAACGAAAGAAGGCAAAATGCTTCCGATCTGGTGCGTCGTTTCCTATTCCCCGTTGGTGTTCTCATTCATCGTGGTAGGCGTGGAGAATTGTACCTCGAGGTATACTTTTTGTCTGCGTGCAGCCAAGATTCGACTCATCGTTCTATCAGTTCCACCGTGGCACGTACAGTTCCCATGGTAAGTAAGCATGTTGTCGAGGTTCGATTCCGGGTCATATTATGAATTCACCTCCAGGTTCCATCAAGATGGGAAACAGGAAGAGTGAAATCTTGTTGCGGGATGTCAAGGTATAGCATTTTTCTTGCGCCCTTTCCCCTCAAATTGAGATTTCTCAAGCTCCTCACAACACTTGCAATGCTTTTCAAATATGAGAAGAGCTCATATGTATATCCGAAGGCGACGATTGATGATCGTTGGGAGAAAGTACTCTTGAACCGATGTTTGTATACTCTACTTCTTTCATTCACTGATTGACAACTCTTTGTAGTCCACGACGGTATGTATTGACGTGAAAATAAAGTTATTGTGCACGATCTAATTGACGTTTTTACCTCGGTCCTTCCTGGATCTGCTATGTGAGCGTTCATGGGAATATAAGCACGTTAAACTGACGATCTAACAGTGGAATGGTATATGAAGATGCTGAACAGCTGTATTCCGAAGTGCGCAAGGATTGTCAAACACTCCTTGAAGACGCACTGGGAATCCCTTTCTCCGGCACCGTGCCTCTGTCTGTGGATGCTCCCATGTCGGGGCCACTCAGTATCTTGGCGGTCAATATGACACCGTTTGCTCGCCGTGATATCATCAAGATACCAATGTTTGGAGCTGGTGGGAACCTACTGTCGAAGCCCATCCAGACCTCCACGGACGGAAAGTATGGTTATGTGTTGCTCGAGACCCAGGAAAACGAATTACTTGAACAGCCAGTGGTTGTAGCCACCGAACATGGGCCCGTATGCGGCAAGTGCGTTGTGGCTCGGAAAATGCCCACCTGACCGTGCTTATATCATTTAGTACACACCAACGCTGCAAACCACATCATTCTGAGAAGCTCAAGTCTGCATCTCACGATTTCGGATGGACGGATCACCAGCTTGTACGACGCGAAGCTGAAACGAGAGCTAATCCCGGCAGGTCGCACCAGAGGTTTGGTCATTTTCGAGGATCAATCTAACTACTGGGATGCTTGAGGTTCGTTCTTCTGACCAACGTTCTGCTCTGCATATGACGTTCTTTGCTCAATAGATGTCGAGGTCCACCATCTTGAAAAGCCTACCCCCTGGCGTTCTCTGGCATTCGTGTGGTTACCGAAGGACCCTTCAGAGCCGCTGTGCAGACGCAAGTCAAGTGGAAAGAGCACCATTGACCTCACGGTGCGTATTGGATACTGAGTTCCCATTGATTCGATTGCTCAATGATGGATCATCAATAGATTTCATTGGATGCGTTCACGGGTAAGCCAGTCGCATTCGTTTGATTTGCGAATCATGACCGTGTTGCAGCCACTATGAAGGAGAATTCACGGCCGCTCTTTACGTTCGACGCCGAGGTAGAGAGGCATCAAATTCTGAAATGTGAGTACCTTTTGATTGTGGTGTTGGTTGATCCCTCGTACTAATTGGTACCACAGTCGAGTTGCCGCTCAATATCAATAACACGGTCGCCACCTACGAATCACAATTCGGGTGGGTCCAACAGCCAACGCACAAGAATACCGCGCTTGATGCAGCCAAATTTGTAGTCTGTGGGCACAAGGTATGGGAGTGACAGTAGTTCCATGCTGCTGGTTCTGATGCTCTCCATAGTTTGCTGATTTGAGCGAATACAGATATGGTATCGCATTCTTATCCGAATCCAGAGTTTGTGCTTGAGCGGTCGACCAGTGCAAGCATTGAAGTCATGGTCACATACTATGTACATTTCATGTTCATCATAAACTCATTCACTTATGCTATCCGAATCCAAGTATGGGGCGGGCAATGGAGAGTCCATCGACGAGGGGGAGTGTGATAGCGGCGTCATTGTTTCAGACGTACTGTGCAGAGGTCTGTGGATCGACGACGACGACGATCGGGGAATCGGCACCCCCGTGCGACAGAAAAGGCACCGCCTGTGTCATCGCACTTCGGGCCATTGGATGCCCTACAGAAGTACTCGGCGACGACACACCCAACATCGACCGTCGATGCGCGGGCGGCGAAAACAGCTCGTGAGGCGTCAATTCCACCAAATTGTCCGACAAACCAAGCTGTTCACTACATCAGAATCCCAAAACACCCAATAAAGAAAGACTTTAACGCACCCGCCGTCGCAACTCCGATGGTTCCTTGCGATCAATATCATTAAACCGTGAAATCCGCACATAATCTCGTTCCGTATCCACCAACCGCGTCCTGAGTTGTTCGTCCTCTCGACGCTCGGTGCTGTTGGTTCATGATAACGGGGGAGTCGGGAGGCGAAGCACCGCTCGCGGTCGAGCTACCGTTAGTGTGTTGCGACGCCTGTCGACGCAGCGCAGAAATCTCCCTGTTCAATCGATTGACATGCGTCTCGCTCTCAGCCTCGAGCACATTCTCTAGTTGGATCTTTTCCTCCCGGAGCTACAAAGACATGTGTTAGCCACTACCAAGGCGGGTGGGATTGAAAAAAAGGAGGCTCAATAAGGCAGCGAAAAGAAGACGACTCCGAGTACCTGTTCCAGCTTGCGCGACAACACATTGATAATCCTCTCCTCCTCCGCCTCGTACGCATTGATCAAACTCTCCTCGCGTTTCAACTGGCTCGTCGGACTCACTGTTGAAAACCGACGGATGCGTGAATCGAATCAGACATAATCCCCCTTTACATATAGCACGCGAGGTGAGGTCGTCCAACTGATACCACCAGCGTTGGCACTTTGGGGAGTCTCCGTCAGTGACGATGTTTGTCGTTCGTCATCGATTAGGACTTGGTATTGTGAACAGGCGAAATGATGCAGGATGCCACTTGTCCGTGCTCGTCTAGCTAGTTGATAGATCTGTATGTCAACAAACGACAACAAGGTGAGAGTCGCGCTGACTATGATGATCTACAGACTAGGTTACCCGGATAATAACTTGCCACGGGTCTCTTTGAACGCGTGCAGTTCCTACGTCTTGTCAGAAAACTCAATGTGTCAGTGGCTTCTCCCGACCAAATATTGTTGCTCAATTTCTCTACTCGTAACAGTTCTACAACGCTTTGTTAATGGAGCCTCTGCGGTTGTCCTCCGAGGACGCAATAATCGATCGAAGAAGTGATCGGATAACACTCGAGTATGTGTCGAGGTGTGGAAAGGACTTCAAGTTGTGAGACTGTATGATTGAGGAATGTCACAAGGTACGCTGTCACCTCTGTCGCTATCTATCAGGTGGGCACATCAACGTTTTCTATTTCTTCAACTAGCTCTGCGAATCTTCTTTTCAAAAGCAGACCAACCAGTGCGCTTCAAAATCTTCTTCACTCCCTAACATGCGTTATCACTAACGCTCCATACTAAACATGCAAAATGCGTCAATAGGCCTTCCTATGCTCTCGAGACCCCCGCCACATCATCAAATAGGCTCCGAAACCTTGGCGCGTAAGTATTCTCTTCCAAGCCATCGTCAAACCATCCAGTGGATTACACAAGTCACAAACAGGGTGGTCGAAGTATCTCATACACGCGAGACGACCGTGATTGAGCACGGGTCAAGGCTAGACGGACACGACGCGTGACTGCGGTCGCGGTTGCGACCCCGAACGGGATTGGGATTGGGTCGAGGACGGGAACAGGGACGGCCCGTCTGGGCATTGGGTTGGTGTTTGAGAGCGAGATCAGGATGGACTTGGTGAGTGCGCTTGCGATCTTGGACTGAGCCCGAAACTGTCCACAGAGCTTACGACGATGTTTGGACAGGTGTACTATATCACCCACGAAAGGGGTAGCAGTAGCGAAAAGCTCAGTAGACTGGCGACCATTGATAGTCACCAGTCTAACATTCAGATTGATCTGAGAAAAGGTAACTCCTTCGACCGTGAATCAACATATCAAGATGGCAAGCAGGTGTGAGGGGGAGCTCACGAATGAAGAGTCTACGCGGGGTCTCTGCCAAGCGTCGATGACCAGCTGCCGTCTGAAATGAACAGCGGTTCATCAATTGTGGAAAAAGATCACTTTGTCTTACGCGTGGCTTTGATCAATCAATTACATAATATTGCTAAGGTTCAACGTTTAGAACTAGCATAAATTTTGTGTATGACTGCTAAGGTGACGGATTCCCGATATTACAATGTAAACTTCTAGGGCTAACACATGCGTGAGAGATGTATGTAGGAAAGGGAAGAAGAAACAAAAGGAAAACCTACTCCTAAATGGTGAATGGCGATTTCAAGCTCACCTGTCGTAGATATTACTAGCAGTGACTCGGATTCTGTCACCGCTGCACAGGGTCGACTGGGCCCCGTTTTGACCGTGGATATCCCAATGGAGATCGGCATTGGATCGACGATTGCATCAAGCTCCGTCGATCATCTCCCGTCTCCGGTAGCACCGGTGGAGGCGCGTCGATGCATGTCTGCTCTCTTATGGAACTTTGACGTCCAAGCTACATCGGTAACATGCCTATAGACAAAGAAATGGCCATCTCGCACCAGGGCGTCGTGGTCACTCTACAACTCAACCTTGTCCCAGACATACCCGGTCATTCTCTCCACAATGTCCTCTCGTGCGCAGTGAAGTCCCTGCAACACCTCGAACCTGCATCAATCGTTACGCAGCGTTAGAGTAGGGATAAGCAGCTGTAAACGAAATCACAGGAAATGAATGTAATCTCAGGCGGGCCACTTCACGCTTTTGTAGTGTTTGCCAAGTGGAGGTCACGTGTCTCAAATCGCCAAACCCTATTTAGCACCGCGAAGTTCGGAACTTTCCTTTTTCTTTCTTTCTTTCATTTCACTACTATGTTAGGATGTGGGTGACTCAGTTCACATGTAGTAATATCAACTTAGACCCTAGTAAAATCGAACCCCATATGTCTGAAGAAATGACAATAAGATCGAACGGCGGTAGGCTGTTACTACGTTGGCTGTACCGCATTCGACTCATTGACAACAAAACAGATTGTCTCGGACTCTCCGAATCAGCTATTCATGTAGATCGGACCAACCGATTTCGTGTTCGTCGAAGGGCTATTCAAGGCAAGCACGGCAGCGTTGAAATGGTGTTTTATTGACCGCCGATCCGTTTCATTACAGGATGCCAAATATTTCACTGCAATCTCATCCAAGAATTCCTCCGAGTTCACGGTCATCTGCTTTCTCGACGTCAACCTACAGTCCTTTTTGAGTCGTCGTATTCGACGAAGGAAACTTTGCGCCCCTGAATCAAGACACCGCCGCCCTGGCCAGGTAACGATGGATCTGGAGGATTGCTTGCTCCGTCAGGTTAGTCAATGACACCATTATTCGTCTCCCCTTGACCCCTGCATGCCTCTCCGCCGTTCCGTTTCTTGTCCTCTTCTAAGGTTTTTCTTAGAACACCTATGAAGATTGTCGTAAACATGGCGCTGGAACGGTCAATTCAAGGGTGCGCCGCTTTATAAGATTCTCAGGTACTACCGGGTGGAGCACCACGAGGCTGCCTACATGGGTCTACGGTGGCCCCGACCTAACTAAGCGAGGACAGGTGAAGAACTAAGGCAGACGCTCATGGTCTGTTACTGGTCTTTTCCCTTGGCAGCGGGGACCTCGGGAGCGAGTCTGAGCGAGTCACGTGCTGTCCTGGCCGAGCGAGGACAAGCGCAGGACCAAGGCAGAAGGTGCCGTCACTACTTATTCAGCGCTGCACTTATAGCTTGTTCTGATCCCGGCGAGGCTCGGTTTCACTCCCGCCCAACCCGGAAAGCCATCTTCTGGTTTCCATAACAGCTATCTGCCACTGAGGTCCCCGTTTCCTCTGCTCATTGCCTTGCGTGTGAGGATTCTTGCCGTCTCGGTCGATTTGGATTTAGCACTACCACGTCGATGACCCAGTGTTCCCAGATGGGCCTCTCTTCAAGTCACCGTCTTAATGTCCCTTAGAGTCGCATCACCATTAGGAATCCGCCGAATTCAGTGCGGCAGGACACCACAAATTTGGCCCCCCTTTACAAAACGTACGTAGTAGTAAGCTCATCTCGTAGAACTCGACGACGGTTAACGGCTCCCAGTGCAATCTACTTGTCATGTCCGCCACTCGCCGGTCAGCGCAATCAACCGAAATCGGTAAAATTTAACCTCCATATCACCCGTAAGGCTTACCATTCGTTGAAAGCTCGATTTTTTGTCCTCCTCGACAACAAACCAGCACGCATTTCAGTGGGGCGCAAGAGCAATCTTGTTGAAGTATTTCAAGCACTCAGCATGGACCCTACCGCATCTAGATTCATCCGTGCGAACGCCACATCTAACGACTACGTATTCTACAGGTTAAGACACCCGGTGCTATTTGCCCAACCTCAGCTGCAAGATGGCGATGCATTCCTACGAGACGCCATACAGGAATGTCATGATTCATCAAATAGGCTGCAGGTTCAACCCGCGACAACAACCGTTCGTATCCTGGCTCAACAACTACTCGAAGACCATGCATATCTAGTCATCGAGCCTCACGATGGTAAGTGCTACGTGCCAGTGTATTCTGCGGGTTTACCAGGATATTGACTGACCATACGGTACTTTAGAACACCTGGTTGATCCCTCGTACTAATTGGTACCACAGTCGAGTTGCTGCTCAATATCAATAACACGGTCCTCACCTACGAATCACAATTTGGGTGAACAGCCAACGCACAAGAATACTGCGCTTGATGCAGCCAAATTTGTAGTCTGTGGGCACAAGGTATGAAAGTGACAGTAGTTCCATGCTGCTGGTTCTGATGCTCTCCATAGTTTGCTGATTTGAGCAAATACGGATATGGTATCGCATTCTTATCCGAATCCAAGTATGGGTATTTGTGTCAAGGGAACGTGCTCCGTCTACCTCTGTTGAGGGCAGCCATGGCACCTGATGCTGAGCAAGATCAAGGTATGTGGTATTCTTCGCCATGATTCCGTATGCAACGACTCACTTGTCTGTAGGAAAGCACGCATTTTCGTGGGCAGTAATGCCACACGTTGGTTCCTCCTTGGAGTCTGACATGCCAAAGGCCGCTCATCTTTTCAACTCTCCCCTTCACTGTGAGTAGCGACAGTTTGTCAGGGGGAAGCTGACATGTCCATATATATATCTAGTGAGAGCTGTGCCTCAGAATGCCCAGCTCCATTCGATCGTCTCCAGATCGCCATTTTGGCTCGAGGGTTCTCCCAACATCTTCCTGGAAACCATCAAGTGAGGCGAAGACGACGACTTTGGGTCCAAGGGCGCGAGCAAGATGGTCACTCTCAGATTGCACGAAGCCTTTGGTGGTCACGGATGGGTGCAGCTGCGCATCTTGCCGCACGTCAGGGTGGAGAGCGCATACCTAACGAACCTCCTCGAGGACCACAAGACGGTGTTGACGTGTGTGCCGGACGTCCGCGTGGACGGGGCAGCTGACGAACAAGACCGAGCCGCCACCGCAGACGTGCCAAGATTTAGATTCGACATGGATTTCCGTGGATTTGAAGTCAAGACGGTCAAGTTGGTTGTTGCCGGGAGTCGGACGGTGGCTGTTGCGGAATCGGATGACAGCGACAGATGAGGTGTTCTTTGTTTTCCGGTTTTCTTCTTTCCGGAGGGCTGAAACGAGGTTATTTCATGTTCACCCCTTTAGCGCCTCGAAAGGGAGCTGGGTGGCTGTGGGGGAGGTGTGAGTGAGAGCATTTGTGACATGGCCAGATTTGCCGTGTTGATGTGTACTGATATGACGTGAGTGCGATGTTTCAAGGACGGAAGGATGGTGTATGAGTGTGTACTGCGGCAGCCCTCAGCAATGCATTTGTTATGTTTCGGAGTCGTACGAGAAACACACTTGAGTGCTACTTCATCTTCACCTCTGAATTCTGCAAAACAAGCCATTGTATCAAACTGTCCACCCTTCTAAGCGAAGCAGACATGTACTAGCTGCACCAACAGGGATCGGGGGCGGTAGGTTGTACGTCGAGGCTTGTGAGTGCCGGTTGCACTTTCGATGAATGCGTTTGGAGTGTGAAGTGTAGTGCTGAGTGAGTCAGCCAAGGAGAGAAAAAGAAATGCTGTCTACCCACCTACGAACGAACTCGTCAAGTTCCGCTGAACTGACAGGGATCAGGACAAACAAGGCCACTCGGGATTCAAGACCGCTTTGCTTTCAGGTATATGACAACCGATCGTCCAGTGAGGGATCATCTGATGGACAAACGATCGATGTTGTATGTGTATTAGACAGGAAACATGGCGCACAGACATACTGAGCATCTTCCTACTGGCCAACAAGACATCAATCAGCTTGACACCCCGCTCGCTCGTAGCTTTCTTCCGCTGTGCAATCTCTGCACTGAGCTCTGTATCCCTTTTTGTTCTTTGTCTAGGGTGTGTCCAACGGAGACCGTGTTGCTGGACTGGGCACCTCGAACATGCGCAGAAAGAGGACAAATATGCTTGGGAGTAATGCCATATGTTTTCGTATCCATATTGGTGTTATCAGACCATCGGGGTAGAGCGGTGAAGAGGACATGAGTGGAGAGAGCGGTGAATAGGCAGCAGCATGTGAGGGATCCTTGGCAGACATGAGTTTTCTAGGCGGAAAGCAAACATTCTTTTCGACAAAGACCATCTGGAAATGGCTCTGGTCCCCATATGGATGGTCACAGTTGCGACTGGAGGGTCTTGCGAAGACACACGACGAGGAGAGTGAACTGGTCCTGCATCTTTGGTGGTAGTGGTGGTGGTGATTTGGGTTTCGTCTCCTGACCACCAAGGCCAGCGATGAACATGACGAAACTCGATGGGATACGAGTTCATCATGATTGGGAATGATCAACCCGTGGGAATATCTAGCTCCTTGTCCTTTGACCCCTAATGACATTTCAAGTCTGTCCATGCCAGAGTAAATGTACATGAGCAACAACTTGCCTGACACCATCTGACTGCCCTGCTCAGTGCCAGTGGACACTCTAGGACTGGTTGTGACTGCCCAAAGGGAAAGTGTGACTGCAGGCCATGCATCAATGCCCCTCACTCCAAAAAAGTATCTCCTTTTACTCAACCCATACTGAGTTCAAGTTGACATGTTGTACTATGCACAGTGTGAGTGTCACAGTTCTGATGACAACTGTGCTTGTACTATACAAGACCAAGTTTGCAACTGTGAATCCAAGTAGAATGCAGCACATATAGGTAGCCAAGAGAGAACAAATAGTGTTTTGTTTTGGGTGTACAATATTTGAGTGACCTTGTATACAAGCTACAACTAGGGGCTTTGACTAGCCACAATGCCTTCCTCTTTTGGATTGAATTTGTGGATCAATGGAATGAGCTAGAATAAGTTGAGCCCAGCATGAGCAACATTCTGATCTCATCCCCTGCTCATTGATAGAGTATTCACATCCATCCTTGCTATTTTATTCTTCATGCATGCTTACTCTGCTACCCATGTCTTTTGTTACTGGATCACACTCCTTAGCATAGCCATACTCAGTCAGCTTTCTTTCAATGCAACAATCTCACATCTATTTTTGTCCTTCATATAGCCATCTCATCACCCATCCCTGAGCCAGAGCCTGCTCCTGGCATAGACACCAACATTGGATCTGTTATCCTGAGCAATCTGAACACTGCATGTCAACATGGATGTCCCAACCCATCTAACAATGAGCAACTCATCAGTTATTCTCACTCTGTCTGAAACATGCATGATGTTGATAGATGGGACTGCATTCAGAACACAAACTGACATTTGTGTACATATGTGCCAGTGGTGTGCCACAATACTCTAAAGAACAAAGATAAAGAAAAACATACAACTTGAATTCATATTGTAAAAGTCATTACTCCAAGCATCATGAATCCTCAACCTATGAAAACAATTTTTGGAGAGAACAGGTGATGGGCATTAGGACTATGTCATCAACTGCATCAAATTTGCTCACATACAGTTCATGCAGTAAAACATACCATTGCACCCCACAGTAATAGCATGCTCTCAGTGACAGCACAACAACAGAAATCCATGTCAAGACCATTGCTGTGAGGATCATCCACACTGCATGCCCAAACTGCATACTGAAATGTCCACCAGAAACAATAAATCAATATTATTCTTTATGACAATGATCAGGGCAACAAAGATGACAGTGCAAATGATTGCATCCACAAATGTATGATGAGTTGAATGTCAGTGTGGATATGACTATTGTGATAGTGTTCATGGATGGCAATCAAGACTAAGAATAGTGGGATCTCCAGGTGGAGGGTGTTGGTGATACAGATAACTTGAACAGGGATTTGGCCTTTGAAAAAAAAGGGGTAGAGTTATTTTCTGCACTTGCTCGCATGATGAGCAAGACTGTTCAGATTCCACCATGGATGTCCTCCAAGGTGCCTCCTGTGCCTCCCTTCCCCTGAAATGACCAAACAACCATCTAGAGTTGTATCAGGTCACTAATCACTAGGCTTAGGACTTTAGAGACATTGACAATAGCAAGAGACGATCCTTGCATATTGAGGAAATACATAGAGGAATAAGAGGAAATACACAAGCGGTGAGCTTGATGCCCATAGTTGTGAGGGAAAACACAAGAGGACAAGACTGAGGTCCTCCTGCCCTACTTTGGGGCTTTATATATATACTACTGGGTACATGCACACAGACCAACTACTGTGTATGGTAATGTGCGATAATTACTATAGGAGGACATACAGCCTTGATATGAGAGACTATTGCTATAGGCTGGAATCATTGTGGATCTTGTCAAGACATATGTAGCCCTTGATGTGAGCAGCTTCTGCTACTGGCTGTGGGTCACTGTGAGTCATAAGGAATTGTCATGAGTCATACCAAAGATAAGAGTGAATAATGCCATTGGCCCTTTGGCTTAGTGAGTCACTCAATGTGAAATAAGAGTCAGAATGAGTCAAAGATAAGAAGGAAATGAAAGACATGCACCATTGTCATGGTGAATATGCATAGCCCACAAGGTGTGGAAATGAAGAGTAGAACATGAAAGCCTCATGGGAAGGAACATGTAGAAAACATGTGTTACGGAAATCATGATTCATCGGCAGTACCACTGGACCAGACCACTTTATTCCTTTTCTTTGTCCATCCTCGATGGACAGGGATCCATTATCTCAAGGCTCTGGCAAAAGCCTTACCCTCATGACTGTACTCTGGGAGTACTACCACATATCGTTGTCCTCACCCATGGACACCAAGAGTCACCATACTCTCACTTATGGCCAACCATGGATCCTCCTAGATGGCTCGGTCATAGATGGTCTAGCATGACCTACCCTGAAGATGGACACCTGCGCTCCTAGTCCCCACAGAGCATTCTGCCTTCCCCTTGTTACACCACTCCTCACCGGTTGCAGGAGTATGACTTGTCACAACCCAGGATGATCCTCAGCCACTGTATAGCCAAGTGGAACCCCTTATCTGCATACAGCACTAGATGTGTTTCCGATCATCTGAGATCCTCGCACTGATCCTCATCGTCCCGAGACAGCAGAGCTCCTTTTGATCCTTCTTTAGTGCCTGATGGGATCCCATTCTAGATCTCCCATCATATGTATGCCCAATGGACTCTATAGCCATATAGGGCATGTTTCATCTTTTGACCCTTTGATCCCCTTGATCCCCTTCTGATCTTCTTGACAGCGGGACTCCCATTTTATCCTTTCATTCCTTCCTGATGTGGGAAGCCTGTTTGATCCTTCAGTGGATCACCCTTTGCCCTGATGGTCCGTGCACCATTCAGGATATGTATATATGGAGATACACTAGTTCAGTTGTATCTCTAAGCTACAGTAGTTCTATGCCAGAATACCTGCCTGTATTCATACTGCACTTTGGTGCCCTCATACTTGCAATCCATTCTCACTCACTGGTGTACTGGCAATAGGATCCCTCTTGAGTCTCGTCCAATCCTGATATCGCTATCGTTTCACACCTCTTTGTCTTTCGGCTCTTCAAGGCATTAGCTTGCGCTTGTACCCTCAAGACTCCACTTCAGTCTTGCACATCCCTGCTTGACCTCTTCATATCCTGGATGGTACTCAGCTGGGCTGGTTGGCTCGCAGTACACTAGGTTGTATTACTGCTCATTACACTTCTCCTCTTACGAACAGTTGCAACTAACTTTGCTAGGGCATTGGCTCACAGTAAGTGTAACAACGTGATGGGAACGTGTATCCCATGTGTTGTGTGGGAATGTGAATGAGTGTGACATGTAATGACCGTGGGTGTGATTGGAGCTTAGTAGAGAAGGGACAGAAGCACAAGGGGTGAAAAAGAGCAATCACAACATTACCCCCCTTCTATGGTTGGATGTCCTCATTCAACAAAGGACAATCATGGTTCAACATCAAGACAGTTAAATGGAAGAAGATGGTTGGGCTTTTTTGGGATTGGCACACCACAGAAGGCAAAGAGATCAGCAAATTGCTCCATGGTAATCTGAATTTGATGAGGAGCACTTGGCTTTGCTTTGTGGAAGTCCTGAATGGCATCCTTTGAATGCGTCAGGTTTGCCACCAGTTCTCAAGTTTGTTCAGTGTCATCATAACCCTTCCACTGGATAAGATACTTCAATTTTGCTTCTTTCATGTGGGAATCCACAATATATTCCACTTTGTGTTCATTTTCAAATCCTTCCATGATTTCAACTGGTCCTGGACAGATGACTGTTTGACCAGGAATGCATTCTTTGTAGGGTTTCAGACATGAAACATTAATTACTGGATGGATGTGCATGGATTTGGATAAATGCAACTTAACCACATTCAACCCAATAAGTTCTGTGACTGAATACTATATGATTCCAGCCATTGTTCTGTTAACTTCTTGGATGCATGAGTAAGATGAAGGTTTTCTTGTGGAAAGCCAGACTTTGTCACCATTGTTATATGGTGGAGGATTGGATTGATGTTTGTCTGCATTGTCCTTTATTCTTTGTTGTGCCTGTTCTGGATTTCTTTTTGCTTGTTGCAGTGTTTCTTTAGCAGCATTCAAAAAGAACTGGGCAGCAGGGGCTTTGATAGGGTATTGTTCAATTCCCATCCATGATGCATAGGTTTATGTTAGATCAAAGGGGGACTTCTTTGTGGATGTCTGTTGTTTTGCATTGTAAGAGAATTGTGCAATGGGCAACCAATTCACAATTGTCTTACTTGTTGTTGACAAACATCCATAGATATTGTTGAATATCCCTGTTCATTTGTTCTGTTTGCCCATCTGTCTGGGGATGAAAGATGGTGGATAACCGTGGTTCAATCCCAAGATGTCTGCATATGTTCTTCATGACTTGCAATGCAAATTGTGGACCACAATCTGACACAATTGTTTGTGGGAGTCCATGATATTTCTGTTAGGCTTACTGTGACAACTGGAGTTAACACAGTTGTGGAGGGAGAGATAGATTGATAGTAAGGTGCCCGTTTGACAGGTCGGGACTTAAGCAAAGCAAAGTCAATGATGTTGCACTCAACCCTTGTGAACAGAGGGGTCCTCTTGTGATGATGTGAGGTCCTAGTTTTTCACAAAGGGGAAGAGAGGAACACAAGCGAGAAGTGGAAGTCTTCAAGCTTATGGAACACCAGTTAACATGGTATAATTGCATAGAACTAGCTTAAGGCTACTAGTACAAGGCTTGGACTATTTGTATGACGAGAAAAGAAGCACAGACCATTGGGTCTTGTAGGAATGTTACACTTACCGTGACAACTGGAGTTAATGCAGTTGTAGAGGATGGAATAGAATGATAGTAAGACATCTGTTTGATAGCCGAGGACTTAAGCTGAGTGAAGTCATTGGTGCTGTACTCAACCCTAAAGGAAGAGTCCTCTTGTAACGACGCGAAGTCCTAGTTCTTCGCAAGGAGAAGGAAAGAAAGACACAAGCAAGAAGGGAACTCTTCGAGCTAGTGGAACTCCAGTTAACGTGGTAGTTATTGCATAGAACTAGATTACTGTTACAGTTTGCAGGACTCGAGTATTTATACAATAAAGAGATGAGCATGGACCATTGGGTCCCATAGGAAAGGTAATTGTTCCACAATCAGAACATCAAGGAAGAAAGAAAGTTGGAAGGGAAAATGGGATTCTGCTGTCTGGAAGAGCAGAATGGCAGTGAGCGGAATGGAACAGGTTGTCATACTCGGAAGGAGTCGCTGAGTGACATTACATCATCATATGGGAAAAGTTGGAAGATATCAGATGGGTCTGTCCCATCATGAGGAGAGAATGAGTCTGAAAACAAAGGAACAAAAGAAATAAACACGCCATAGTGAAATCCATAACATTAGCCCCTCTCTAAGGCTCAAAGCTCCATCTTCAAGTTTTTAACCCTCCTCACTCGTCTCCACAATTGACCTCATAGTCTGTGAGATTGTATGAATCCTCAATCAATGGCTTTTCCCAGCAGAATTCCAGTGTATGGCCTTGGTGGCCACAGCGCAAGCAAGTATGGAAGGGGCAATCTTTTTGTGCATGGCCTGGCGCTGTTTTGTGACAGATGGGGCAAGTGTATTTGGGACAGTCTGGTCATAGATGGTCCTTGCCCCGACAAACAAAGCATTGGGTGTGATGGACATAGGGAGAGGATGCCCAGGAGGGAGTGGAGCCATCGACATCGATGGGGTTGGTCTTGGTCCCAGGGGGTGGGGGCAATACCTTAGCCAGCAGGTGATCTTTGTCTGTTTGTTTGCCCTTGACATCTGATGAAGACAATCCTCCAAGGATGATGATTCTCCTTTCGGAAGGTCTGGAGGAGAGATGAAGTGGGAGAGGGATGGTGGGCAAGGGGGATTGAGGCCAGGAGTTGATGCATGAATCCCCCATCAGCAAAGGGGTTCTCTCCATCAGCTATGGGGCATATTCCTGAATTAGATCCCCAATTGTTGATGTCTCCTTCATTGGACTTACAAGGGGTTGGCACAGGAATGGGGGTATCATTTTCTTTATTGGACAAGAATAGAGGAGAGGGATCTCTAGTGGTGGGGGTGGAGGTGAGGTCCTCATTGATGGAATGATCAGCATCCCAGGTGTAGAGTGGGTTGTCCCAGGGCATGATGGATTGATCAAGGTAGAACTGCTGATACTGGTGGGGGAGAGACTTGAAGAGGGGTTGGACAACGGGGGCAACAATGATAAAAGGGAGTTTGTTGAGGGCTGTAATGATTCCAAAGCATTGGAGAGAGTTGAATAGATGGTGTTGGGCTTCAGCTATGGTGGTGTCCACCAGGATGTGTCCAGGGTTGGGTTCAAGAACATCTCCCATAGTGATATTGTTATGGTTTTCCTTATGGCGCGTTTCTTTCTTTCTTTTGTTCCTATTGGACTTGTTCACTCCTCACAATGGGGCAGTCCCCATCTAATATCTTCCAACTTTTCCCATATGACAATGTATTGTCTCTCAGCGATTCCCTCCAAGTATGACTTCCTTTTTGTTCCGCTCGCTGTTATTCTGCTCTTCTGGACAGTGGAACCCCGTTTCCTTTCCAATTTCCTTTCGTCCTTAAAGTTCCAACTAGCAGAACATCTTACCTTCCTATGGGACCCGATGGTCCGTGCCAAATCCCTCATCGTATAAATACTTGAGTCTTGTAACCTGTAACACTAATCTAGTTCTATGCAATAACTACCGCGTTAACTGGACTTCCACTAGCTCAAAGCATTCTCTTCTTGCTCATGTCCCTCTCTCTCTTCCATTGCAAAGAACTAGGACTTCATGTTGTCACAAGAGGACCCTCCCTAAGGGTTGAGTGCAACATCGACAACTTTGCTTGGCTTAAGTTATTGACTATCAAACAGACTTCTTGCTTTCTCTTTGTTTCACCCTCCACAACTGAGTTAACTCCAGTTGTCACAGTAAGCGTAACAGATATCATGGACTCACTTGACAGTGTGGAGGGATTGGGTGACAGTGATGAGGGTATCAAGGGGGCCTTCCTTATTAAAGGTGTCGTCTCGTTTAAGATATCTGTGGACAACGGGGTTGGAGAGGAGGGCGCTAAGGGCCATGCAACGGTGCTCAGGGGGGAAGTGGTGGAGATGAAGGGGAGTGTTGATCGGGAGGTCATTGACGGTGAAGTACATATTTCAAAGGTGAAAAAATGGGGATGAGGGAAAGCCTGCCACCAGTTGGTGCACCTTATAGCTATTCCCAGTATTTCCTCTGAGGGTCACTTCTTATCTTCCAATTGGTCCCAATATTCCTTGTTCTGCGGAGTTCTGCAGGTTCCACATGGGTTCCCAGGTGTTTTCTGCCAAGGAGTAGCCTTTCCATTTGACCAGATACATTCGTCAGGCGGGGGTACCTTGGTGTGCCAAGATGTTCTCAACTTCCCATTCTTCTTCTCCTTCTATTATATCTGGTGGTTCTGGAAAGAAATTCTTTCTGTGTTCCTCCATTTCCTTGTAGAGGGTTAAAAGGGAAGTGTGGAATACGTCATGAATCTTCCAGGTTGGAGGGAGCTTGAGATGATAAGAGATGGGTGAGAGTACTTGAGTGATCTCAAAGGGTCCTTCCCTTCGAGGCGCAAGCTTCTGAGTGGGGTATTTCAGCCAGAGATTTCTGGAGTCTAGCCAGACCTTTTGCCCCTTTTTCCAGGGGGAGAACTTTGATGAGATTTGATTGGTCATGTATTATTACGGTTTTGTGATTGGCGTGTGGATTTCTCTCCTTGAACTCTTTCTCTCCTCACGATAGGGACTGCCCCTATCCGATGTCTTCCGATTTATCCCATACAATGCTGTATTGTCATTTGGCGACTCTTCCTGAGTATGACACCCATTTCTTCCCGCTCGCTGACATTCCGCTCTTCCGGACAGTGGGATTCCATTTTCCTTCCAATTCCTCTTGTTCCATTTTGTTCCGACCAGCAGAACACTTACCTCTCCTATGGGACCCGTTGGTCCATGCTAGATCCTGCATCATATAAATACTTGAGTCTTGTACTTGTAAAACCCAATCTAGTTCTATGCAATTTTTACTATGTTTAGCTGGAGTTCCACTAGCTCGAAAACCCTTCTTCTCGCTCGTGTCCCTTCCCCTTGCTTGCGAAGAACTAGGACTTCGCATCGTCACAAGAGGACCCTTCCTTTGGGTTGAATGCGACATTGTTGACTTCGCTCAGCTTAAGTCAACGACTATCAAACAGAACATTGCTTCCTCTTTGTCCTGCTCTCCACAACTGTGTTTACTCCAGTTGTCACGATAAGCGTAACATATATGTATCACCGGGCTTTGTCATGTGCAGCAATGGCTTCTTCTCAGGCTTTTTCCAGGGAGTTCATTCGTTTTTCCAATGCAGGCAGGAACATTTTCCTGAGAGGGGGTAGGAGCAAGGTTCGTATCCCATCATTAGAAAGAATGGAGTCTGTTTGGTGATGGAGTGGCATGCGGAATTATGGTGGTATTCAGCGGTAGTAAGAAGTTCCACCCATTTTTGTGGAATTCCATTGCAAAAGATCCGCAGATATGTTTCCAATTCTTGATTGACCCTTTCTGTTTCCCCATCAGTTTGTGGGTGGTATGCAGTGGAGAGGGCTACATTGTATTGGAGGAGTCTTGCCAGTTCAATGGCAAAGGCGGAGGCAAATTGGGGGCCTCGGTCGGAGATTACTTTGTCATGTAATCCGAAATGTTTGAAGACAGAGGAGAAAAAGAGTTTGGTGACTCCTGCCACGTCAATGTTCTTGGTACAAGGTTTGAAAATTACCCCCTTACTAAGCCCATGGTCTACCATGACCATGACAGAGTCAAAGCCATTGCTAGACGGTAGTCCAGTGATAAGATTGACGGATACTTGTTGGAATGGTCAAGTGGTGGTGGAGGCAATAGGGGAGAGCACGGGGATTGTTGGGTGGGTCTGGACCTTGTTTGCCTGATAGGTGGCATAGCCAGAGATGTATCAGTGGGTGAAGGTTATCATTCCTGGCCACCAGCAATCCTTTTCCAGAGCCACAATGGTGTGGAAGTAATCATTATGTCCACTGAGGGCAGAATCATGGCATTCCTCCACGAATTGCCATTGAAAAAAGGAATCTGAGATATAGGTTCGGCCCTTGTAGTAGAGTACCCCTTCAGTATAGGCCCAGTCCGCCGGGTTATTGAACTGGGTAGGTAGGACATTATCGTGGTCCATGCTGAGGAGTTTTAGCCATTCTAGGACAAGGGGATCTGATAGGGTTGAGGTGAGAAGCTTTGAGTGGAGCTCAGTGTCAATGGTCCGGATGAACAGTTGTTCTGGCAAGAGGATCTTCTTGCAGTTATCAGACATGGTTGTGATTCCCTCGGGACATGATAACGCATCTGCAGGATCCATCTGGGATCCGGGGCAGTGTTTGAAGATGAGATTATATTCCTGAAGGAACAGTTGCCACCTGGCATGTTGCCAGGACAAGTTTTGGGGTTGCCGGAAGAAGGTCAGATTCTTATGGTCAGTGAGAATGGTAACTGCATGTTCCGTTCCAGTGAGGTAGTGCCTCCATTCTTCTAAGGCATGGGTGACAGCAAGGAGTTCCCTGTTGTAGATGTCATAATTCCTCTCCACTTCAGAGAGTGTTTTCGACAAGTAAGAGCAAGGATGAAGATTGCCATTGTCGTCTTGCTGCATTAGGACAGCTCTGGTTGCTACGAGAGAGGCATCCATTACAGGGTGAACAGTCTGGAGATGTCAGGCATTATGAGGATGGGATGATGGAGGAAGGTGTCCCTTAGTCGTTCAAAGGCTTTTTGGTGGTTAGTTGTCCATTCCCATTTTGTGGTCTTTCTTATTAAGTCATTGAGCGGTCGGGTGATATCTGAGAATCCAGGGATGAATTTGCAGTAGAAGTTGCAGAATCCCAGGAAGAATCATACCGCAGTTACTGATTGAGGTGGCTTCCAGTCCCTGATGGTGTTGACCTTGGTTTTATCCATCTGAACCTTTCCATCCCCTACAACCATTCCCAAGTATTCCACTTCCCTAGTGGAGAATGTGCATTTTTCTACTTTGAGGAACAATTTTTGCTCCTCCATGTGGGCAAGAACTGTTATGGTTTTGTCTATGGTGTGTTTATTTTTCTTTCACTTTCTCAAACTCTTTCCCTCCTCACGATGGGATCATTTCCCATCCGATGTCTTCTGACTATTCCCATGCGATGATGTATGGTCACTTGGTGGTTCTCCCTGAGTATGACACCCGTTTCCTCCCACTTGCTGATGTTCTGCTCTTCCAGACAGTGGGATTCCATTGTCATTCCAATTCCTTTTCATCCGTCTTGTTCCAACTAGTGGAACACTTACTTTTCCTATGGGACCCAATGGTCTGTGCTAGATTTCTCATCACATAAATACTCAAGTCTTGTACCTGTAACCACAATCTAGTTCTACGCAAATACTACCACATTAACTGGAGTTCCCTTAGCTCAAAGTTACCCTCTTCTCGCTTCAGTCTCTTCTCTTCTTATCTGTGAAGAACTATGTAGGACTTTGTGTCATTACAAGAGGACCCTTTTCTTTAAGGGTTGAGTGCGACATTGACGACTTCGCTCTGCTTAAGTCATCAACTATCAAACAGACTCTTTGCTTACTCTTATCTTGCCCTCTACAACTGAGTTAATTCCAGTTGTCACAATAAGCGTAACAAAAGAACTAGATTACTGATTAGGCCCTGTTCCCTAACAGAAGGCCTTGCCCATCATATTGTGGTTTCGCACCCCCTTGTCTTCCCCTGAACCTTCCAGTGTGGATCCCACTCCCTCCACACACAGATTACCGGATCTCTGGAAATTACCTGACGGCCATCCCGACTATCTCCCCCTTCCTCAGAGGCTTAGCTCTCTTGAAGAGAAAGCAACCTACAAACAAGCTCAGGAAAGAGTAGCAGCACAAAACCTTAAGGAAGGAAGACCTAATCACGCCCTTCCACCTCGACCCTTCATACCAGCTGCCCTCCTAATTCCGGTGGCATATCCTGAACCAGCTCCCCAACCAGTCTCTGAACCTATTGAAGAAGAGGAGGACAGATTTGCTCCCATCCACTGGTCCACACCTCCATCTCCAGTACGACCCGAATGAATCCCCCTTCCCCTTGATCCAGACTCCAACTCTGAAGACGAGATGCCTGAACTAAAAGCTGGACTACCAGATGAGTTCTCTGGTAACGGCATTGACACCAACTGGTGGCTTCATGCCATGGATGCGTACTTCACCATCAATCCGAAGTACAATGATGAAGCAAAGATTGTTACTGCCCTGAATAGGATGAGTAAGGGCAAAGGAAGAACGTTCTCCGAAGGATACTACAAGCACATGGCGAAGAAACTCATCCCAGAAGCAGACCAAACCTGGGAAAAGTTCAAAGCCAACTTCAGGAGTATGATGTCTATCCACGATGAAGCATCTTCGGCCCAGGAGGACACTCTATGCCATCTGCCAAGGACCTAACACTGAAGAAGCATACAACAAATTCACTTCCGAATTTAAACTCTTGGCAGCTCAGTCTGGAATTATTGATCAATCCACTCTTTGCAAAACCTTCAGTTGAGGGGTCCACAACGACCTCATGGAGAAAGTACTAGGTTCCAATGAAGAACCTCTCACTGTCAATGCATGGATCAAAGTGGCTAGGAAATTAGCCCGCCAAACTGAGCACATCAGGGATATCCGAGGCAGGAGACCTGGAGTTGGAGGATACGGAACTACCTCCA
>JBBPLG010000080.1:0-56385 GCA_038089695.1 Xanthoconium separans | reverse complement strand
ACCTTTTTGAAGGAGGTAAACGCGTGGGTCTGTCGACGGTGAAGATTCGTTTGATATACTTCGTCAGCAAGGAGGACAAGATTGTATTGTTCGCAAAGATCTACGATCTCATCCTGGGTCTTCCTGTCAAGGAGGGCACCGGTTGGGTTACCGGGATTGATGATGACAAGAGCCTTGGGCTGAATTTTGCCCTCCTGGCGTGTCTTTTCGAGAAGAGACCTGATTTCACTGGCAGAGGTGCTCCACTCGCTGGACTCGTCGAGGTAATAGGGAATGGGCACTCCAGAATATTGGGCGAGGGTAGCAGTGTACAGCGGATATTGTGGGATGGGGATTAGGATGCCAAATTTGCCAGGTTCGGATATGAGCAATGATATAAGGAGCGATACACCAGCAGAAGCCCCGCCTGTAAGGAAGATGTGTTCAGGGTATGCCGGATATCCATCCCGGGCTACACGCGAGAAGACACACTGAGTCAATGCAATGTGGTGAAGGGGTACAGAGAAGAGGTCCGACCTTGTATAAACTCTGCGACGTATTTACGGATGAGGGGAACACCCTGAAGATGAGAATATGCGCCAATAGAGCCAATTTCTTCCCATAATTCGTCCGCACGTGCGATGACGTCCTTTGGGAAAGCATGGGGTGCAATATTTTTGAGATCTCTGTATTCCATCAATGCAGCAACCTATGGGGGGGTGGTCAGCAGAGATGGAACCGCGTGACACGCCACAGCAGAAAAAAACAGGGGGGGTTGAAGGAAGGACATACCTGCCTAACAAAGGTGAGCGGTGGTTGATTGAGTTCCTTTTGTCGGGGATTCCCAATGTTCGACGAGATGATCTGGTTGTAAGGAAGTCCAAACTGGACGTTGCGGATGGCGGGGTTGAGGTCGTCTACGGAAAGCTTGGTCATTGTGGGTAGCAATGCTGAGGATATCTTCGGGCGCAACGAGCTGACGAGAGAGGAAGAAACCGGGCAGAGACGGTCTGATCGCCATCAGAGTTTTGCTATGCATACAATCGAGTCACTGAACTAGCACCGCCGTGGTGTGAGTCACAAAAGTCGCGTATTACGACCCTTTGCAGAACGTTTTATGTTGCAACGGTGTCCAGATTCGGTAGGTACTGTAGTATGTTCATGCTGTAGGCCCTCGATCTGCACCATATCAATATCAGTGAATACACAACGTTCCATGAAGTCCCATCGGCTAGAACGAGGGTTTTATAAAGCTCGGCCAGATGTTCGTGGCTTCCGAGCTCCAATAAGTAAAGGACAGCATTGTCGTTCACGAATTACCACCCACCTTCTTTCTTTTGCTCATGAATAATCAGTCTTGGCACGCAGATTACTTCCAGGCTCTCATTAGGAAATTGGGGAGAGCAGCAGCTTAGTCTTGTACACGCCATCAATCTTTATGTAACAACTGTTTGTCTGACATTCATCAAAGGCGTGATCCTGCGACTAGGCAAGAATCTACTCTCAGCATACATGGGCAGCATATAGTATGCATCTCACCTCACCTTAGCCCATCAACTCCAACTCACACTGCCTCCTCCGAGCTCCTCAGCCGTCTTCGCATATTCTCCTCCCTCACCATCTCCTCTAATCTTTCCAACTTCTCCCAGCCTCCCAGCCTCCCATCTTCCAACTTCCACGTCTCGCCATCCTCCAGTTTTCTCGCCATCTTCATCTTCACTGCGGCTGTGTAACCCGCCTCGCTCGGACTCCTCACAACCTTGTCTCTCCTCCGTTCCTCACGTGTCATCTTGGCGAGTATATGCCCAGGAGGGCCTTGGCGCATGCGCGCAAGCGTGGAGGGAAATACTTCCCCAGCCCGCTCACGCTCGTACTGACGTGTCTTGTACCGGATTTTCTGACGGCGCGCGCGAACTCCCCAAAGCAAAAGCTCTGGAGAATAATTTGAGTACAAACGATCATAGTCGTTTGTGTTCGCCTTTTGTATAATCTGTAACTTGTCTCGTAATGGTTTCACTGCGTCCGTTCGCGTCAGAGAACCGGGAACGCGCGTATTGGAACACGTACACCAGGCATTGAGGTCGTCGCTGAACACAGGGTTGATTCGTGCTCCTGAACGACGCAGTTGTCTCTCAAACGTGCTCTCCATTTGAAGGTCCTTGATCCACTCCAATAGTTCAACATATTGCTCGTGGCGACGTTCCCTGCCGACACGCCGCTTGTTGATCATACACGAAATGCTGACTGGTTGGGGAACCAATCGCGGGAGGAGCCTGTTGTACAACGTAGGACGCATGAAAGAGCCCTTGAAGATGGTGCGGGTGTGCAAGCGAGCCTGCTCCTCCTGTTTGTAGCGTAGGGTCGGTCAGTGCCAGAGACGACGGACGGGCTTGTTATGAGCAGACACACCAATGCTTCCCTGACAAGTCGACCAAACACTCTTCTTTCGCGTTTGCTTGCGATCATGCGGTCATATCGGTCGAGGACAGCCCGAAGATGCGTGTCACCTTGTTTTGCGCGTATGAATACGTCGAGCCACTGTGAGAATAAAACGTGACACCGAGCAGTAGTGGACAGACAGAATGACAAGTCTCACCTGGTATGCCCGCTCGAGCTGTGCTTTCGTGATGTGGGCTTGAATCGTATGTCTCTTTGCTTCAAAGAGTGTGCGTATTCGCCATTTTACCTGCAACGCGCGTCAACCCACGCCGGGAAGATGGATGGTGCACCTCACGTTGTCGCGTTCGGCAGACCGCTGGAGACCGCGGTAGAGAGTCCATAGGGTTGGTATACGGTGGGCAGCTAGTTTGTAGTATGCAACCGTAGGACGGATACGGCGTAAAGGTGTGAGGAGGCGGGCGATGGACTGGCGGTGTGCAATTGACGATGATGGAACTGACATGAGCACCAGCAAGCTGACTATTAAATAAATCGATGAAAGACACCAGATTACAGTGTGATAACAATGTGCGGAGCAACGTCTAACCATACATATATAACCAAAACATGATGGTGGGGTATCAAGCGTGGGGATACTTTTTCGTGAAATCTTCATGGAACTTGACGAGCTTACCGGCATATTCCTCGACACCGGGACACAAGCATGTCAACCTGTAGTGGTACTCTCCCCCTTTCTGTCCAAACCCAGACCCAGGAACAACGCAGATACCCGTGGCGTCGAGTAGCGCAAGAGCATAGAAAGCGTCTGGTGCTTTACCTGCTGCATTCGCGGCCTCGATCGCCTTGTCTGACAGTTGAATTTGAGGGTAGAGGTACAATGCGCCGGGTGAGTCGACGCAGCTAACTCCTTCCACGGCATTGAGAGCGGATACCATGCGACGTGTGCGTTCGGCGAGAGTCTGGTGGATCGCATTGGTCTCTTTCTCCCAAAGTGCATAACTTTCCTCCCCTTCCTTTGGAGGACGGACCATGCATTCGACGGCGATCTGTCCTTGGAGAGGAGGACAGAGGGTGACGCTGACCATCTTGTAAATCATAGCGATGACATCATCACTTATATTAGTGCATTCAAAGTAGCCCCCACGTCTACCGCATTCGCCAAAGACACCCTTCGAGATGGAGTGGAAGGATACGAGGGCGACGTCTTTTCCGGATTCAGCGACAACCTTTTTGAAGGAGGTGAACGGGTGGGTCTGTCGACGGTGAAGATTCGTTTGATATACTTCGTCAGCAAGAAGGACAAGATTGTATTGTTCGCAAAGATCTACGATCTCATCCTGGGTCTTCCTGTCAAGGAGGGCACCGGTTGGGTTACCGGGATTGATGATGACAAGAGCCTTGGGCTGAATTTTGCCCTCCTGGCGTGTCTTTTCGAGAAGAGACCTGATTTCACTGGCAGAGGTGCTCCACTCGTTGGACTCGTCGAGGTAATAGGGAATGGGCACTCCAGAATATTGGGCGAGGGTAGCAGTGTACAGCGGATATTGTGGGATGGGGATTAGGATGCCAGATTTGCCAGGTTCGGATATGAGCAATGATATAAGGAGCGATACACCAGCAGAAGCCCCGCCTGTAAGGAAGATGTGTTCAGGGTATGCCGGATATCCATCCCGGGCTGCACGTGAGAAGACACGTTGAGAGCACAGCAAGTCAACGCAATGTAACAAAAGGGCATAGAGGGGAGGACATACCTTGAATAAATTCGGCGACATGTTTACGGATGAGAGGGACACCCTGAGAATGAGAATATGCGCCGATGGATCCGATTTCTTCCCATAGTTCGTCCGTACGTGCGATAACGTCCTTTGGGAAAGCATGGGGTGCAATATTCTTCAGATCTCTGTATTCCATCAATGCAGCAACCTGTGAGGGGACGGTTAGCCGAGATAGAACGGCCCGACGCACCATAGCAAAAAAAAAACATACCTGCCTGACAAAGGTGAGCGGTGGTTGATCAAGGCCCTTTTGTTGGGGATTCCCAATATTCGACGAGATGACCTGGTTGTAAGGAAGTCCATGGGAGGTGGGGTCTTGTTGAAGCTTGACGCGATACTGTTCTGCCTTGATAGCGAGCTCGCCACGAACGGCATACTGGACGTTGCGGATGGCGGGGTTGAGGTCATCTACGGAAAGCTTGGCCATTGTTGATAGCGATGCTAAAGATCTTCTCTGCAGCTGGGCGGTAATGGGAGGGAAAAACCGGACAAAGACGGGTCTAATCGCCATCTACTTAAACGAGTCACTTGAGAAAGCAAGCAAAAAAGAATGAAAGGACATCACGTGATATACATATAGGTCACATGATCTCGGCAATTACCGTACACATATCCTCCATTTTTTGATCGACTTTTTGGCCAGGTGAATATGACCGACGCGTTTTTTGTATCCAAGAAACGAAAACGTACCACCAAGAAACCACCAATTAAACACAATGACGTGCAACTCAAACAGAATCGAAAGAAACGCTCCGCAGACGAGGAACTAGACTCGGACAGGTCAGAGCCAGATAATGTCGCCATCGACGATCTCGATCTCCGCGTCGACGTCGAGCCAGAATCCAGTGGCGATGAGGACATTGACGAAACACCTGCAGAGAAGCGTCTCCGGCTAGCCAAGCTCTATTTGCAGAACGTCACAGAGGACCTCGGTAAGTTAGTTCTGTGTCCATATGATCATACCTGCCGTTCATGATTCGCACAGCCGAAGGAGAATTCGATGCTGCCGAGCTCGACAAGGAGCTCATTTCAGCTCGCCTTCGCCAAGATGTGCTAGAACAGTCCGGCAAAATCCATCTATTCATTGCGGACACTGTGAGTCGCACGTGTTTGCCAACAACTCTCTACCCACCTGCTGCATGTCCAGTACAACTTTACACCTACCTCACGGCTTCGTTGTCGCGGCCACCGACTATCTGTGACGTCAGCTGTGGCTACGGAGGATGCCAAATACCTATTCACAGGTTCGAAAGATGGTACCATAATCAAGTGGGACCTTCGGACTGGTCGAAAAATGGCAACGTTTCATAAGAAACGCCTAGATCCCAAAGGAAAAGGAAAAGAGAGGGAAAACCGACTCAATATCGAGGGTCACACGGATCAGGTGTTGGCGTTGGCCGTCAGCAGCAATGGACAATATCTCGCGAGCGGCGGGAAAGATAAAAAAGTCGGCGTCTGGGATGTTGAGAAGGCAGAATGGGTAAAAGGCTTCGGAGGACACAAGGACCTTCTGTCTGTGTGTGGATTTCTTGCTGCTACCTCCGTGTCGTCACTAACATCGCATGCGTCCCGTGGATAGACCCTTACCTTCCGTAAAGGTACCCTGCAGCTTTATTCTGGATCCTTCGATCGCACGGTCAAGCTATATGACCTCTCCGTTATGGGATATGTTGAAACACTGTTCGGCCACCAGGATACCATCGTCTCCATGGATGCCCTCCGTGCCGAGACAGCAGTCACAGCTGGCGCGCGAGATAGAACACTACGGTACTGGAAAATCCCCGAGGAAAGCCAGCTCGTATTCCGTGGTGGTGGGAAGAGTGCGCTTCGGGAACTGTTGGAAGGTGGCGCTTTCGAAGGGCATGAAAGTGACGATGAAAGGGATCGGAGGAAAGGCAAGAGTACAGAGAAGCGAAAAAATTTCGTGGAGGGGAGTATTGAGTGTGTCGCTATGGTCGACGAAACGAATTTTGTTAGTGGGGGTGATTCAGGGTATGTTTCATTTCTTTTCATATATCGACTAGGAGGCAAACAACTGACATGTTCATCATAGCTCAATATGCCTATGGAACACTCAAAAAAAGAAGCCAGTATTCACGCAAGCACTTTGTCATGGCTTACACAAGGTCGAGTCGTCCACTGAAGGCGTCATCGTATCCCCACGGTGGATAACCTCAGTGGCTTGTCTACGATATTCCGACATATTTGCGTCTGGTAAGACTTGTGTTTCTGCTCACCGAGATCGTTATTGACAACGTATATTTCACCAGGGTCTTGGGACGGGACTGTACGCATATGGAAAATCGACTCAAGTCTCAAATCCTTCTCCCTTGTGGGAACAGTTCCAACCCCCGGCGTCGTCAACTCTCTACAACTCCTACCTGCTCCGAAAGGTTTTTTGGGCGGTGCCTTGTGGGGTAGTATGCCTGACATCGCACCCATCGCAAAATCAGGGAATATTCTACCAGCGCCCAACGGAAAATCGTCGACGCTCAAGATAACGGGCATCGAAACAATACTGTTGGTCGCTGGATTGGGTCAGGAGCATCGGTTAGGGAGATGGTTGACTGTTAAGGGGGAAGGTGCGGTCAATTCGACCGTCGTGATGGCGTTTCGACCAATATGATGCGTGATATGAATCCCTTGAGTATGTGGTACATCAAAAGACTGTTCCTTTACCTATCCTTTTGTCAAATTGTGTCAATGAGTGTCTGCTTTGTTTGAGAGAAGATATGGATGCATGTAATGGAGAGCTAGTGTTGAAAGATAACTTGGAAAACCTTGTCAGTTGTATGGCACAGTAAGTATTACGGATGGGTAAATTATGATCAGGTAAGGATGTCACAGTAATGTGGAAGGGTATACTGCAATGTGAGGGAAAGTATTAGATGGGGCTACAGCAGGATGGACACTTGCAATTAGGAAGCATATCAGAGTCTGAAATTGTTGTGGCAATATCAATCTTGGCCTTCCAGTCAGCTGGGAGAGCCAATCCCTGCCTGAGTACTCTGTAGATGAGTTGTCTAGCAGCAGCAACAGAGGTAATGTTGCCAACAATCCCTCCACCCTCACTGCCCCTGACAATTTGCTGCTCAGCAACAGCAACCAGTTCTGCTGGAAAGACTGCAAGGGGATCATATGATTCACATGCACTTTCCTTTGACAAAGAAGCATCTAGCTTCTGCTTCTTCTTTGGGCGGCATGAGGCTGAGATCTCCTCCACAGATTCTGTCCTGTCAATGTCAGGCCAGGTCTCCAGAACCCTATATTCACGTGTCTTCTCCACATAACCCTTCTTCACCAAACATGACTGGTGATAGAACTTGCGGCAGCTGGGACGTGGACAAAAGTGGAGAACCTTTGTGACTCCTGGGGTGTATGGAATCTTGCAGATAGCACAGGCATCATGGGTTACCTTGGGCTGAATGCAAGTCAGGTGTCAACTCTAGGAAGAGACATAAACTTACAGTGATTCTTCTTCCATCATATGAAAAGTGATACCTGGAATACCACTCTTCATCCTCAATAGAGTCTTGGTAAACACTTGTCTCATCAAATTGCTTGACTTCCACATGGTCTGCAAATGTGGTATGAAACTAGACAGACAATGAATATATCATACTTACCAGCAAAGCAAGAAGTGGAAACAATATCAAAATTGTTTGAAAACAACTTTTCATGTTTGCCACAAATGACAGGGTCACTGTGAATCACCACATGTCCACCCTGGTCGTTGGGATCAACTCAGGCAATAGACTTACAAGGATTTGATGACATCCGCCACCTCCTCAGGTGCCCAGTACCACTGGACACGAACCCATACCTGACACGACCATGTAATATTAGTAAAACACACGATCAATGAGAGGTACTTACATTGGCAGGTCCATCTCCTCGAATTTCTTGGATTTGTCCAATCCAATGGTTATCATTGATAGCGTCACCAGTCTCTCCAGAGCCCTGATGAAGTATATAGGCACTGTAATAATGTAAGGCACTGGACCAGACAGAAAGGAAAAGCGTACACATCGTTCACTGAGAACGTGTGTTGTTCGTGTTCCGCGTCCTCCACTGTGAACGAGAGTTGTTCACGACATCTCTTCCGTAAATCAAGGTTTAATGCTCACCGATGAAAGAACCATAGTCATTGGGGAGGGCGGCAAATTGTCTTTCGCTTAGTCCTTCGGGTACCGCCCTGTCGGCTTTCTTGTCGGCTTTCTTCTTTTGTGTGAGACGAGCTTTTTTGCGTGGCATGTGGTGGATGGGACACGGTCGCGTTAAAGACGCGTTCTTAATGGGCGCGTGTTTTGATTCCGTCAACACGTAAGCATGTTTACCAACTTGCCACAGCGGTCACGCGTGTCCAATTACGAGTCGCAGCGAAGCAGATCCAGAGAGGCTTCAACAGGCCCAGTACGTTCAAATCTACCGCCATGCTCTTCTACTTGGCTTCATGCATCATAAGGTATTGCTCAGAGCTTTATCTCGGGTCGTTTGTTGTTAAGAATCCCTCAGTTCCGTGGTCGCCTTCCTTTATCCTGGCTATGCTTCCTATAAAGCACTCTCCCAGCGACCTGCATCCGAGGAAGACCTGGAACGATGGCTCATGTATTGGTCCGTACTTGGTTGTATTGTTGGGGTTGAATACGTTGCCGAATGGCTTGTGTCCTGGTCAGTCGTCCTGTCGTGCTACCTTATGTTTACTGAACGCAGACCGACGTCATAGGATCCCGATGTACTATTTGATGAAGACACTATTTCTTCTCTATCTCGTGCTCCCGCAAACTCGCGGATCCTCGTATATCTACATCAATCACCTCCAACCCTTCCTCCACTCGCACGAATCAGAAATCGACGCTACTCTCGCCTCCTTAAAGGCACGTTGTTACGCCTTTGTGCAAGAACGCTTTCGTGCCCTGTGGGACCAACTTTCTGGTCCACTCAGACAGCAACAGCAAGCTCAGTATGAACCTGGCGTAGGCGGTGTTTCAGTAGGAGCTCCACCGTCATTGGGCGACCCAGTGTCTGGCCCTGCTCAACTTGTCGCTGGCCTCTGGCGCTCTTATGGACCTGCTCTGGTCGCATCAGGCGCCGTGTTTTTATCGCAGAGTGCGGCTGCGTCAGGCTCTGCGATAGAGAAGGCTTGGCGGACTCCCGCTGGCTCACAGATACACCTGGATACCTCCCAGTCTACACGTGACCGCAAACGAGAGCCGCAATCCCAATCGATGCCTGCTGCTTCTGGATCTTTTGAGGCTGCTTCGCGGAATTCTTCTGATTCTGAATTGCGGGCCCGAGGGACTGGCAGGTTTGAAGAAGTTGATGAACCAAGCGACACGGAGGGCTACGATGATGATCAAAAGGGGAACGTGGGGTCGGAACGTGCGAGGCCGACTAGCTGGTTTGGTTGGGCTTCGTCGGGTACCAAGGAAAAGTCCGACTAGTCTCTTTTTCCACCTTTCCTACAAGTTAGGTCCATAGCATGTAATACAATTCGGTGAATGTGTGTTATTTAGACTTGCATATTTGCGATAGGTTTATATGTAATCAAGGTCAACTATTTAGGTAGAGGAAGAGATCTGGGAGGGTCACCAGCGCCACTACAATATTGGATTCAGTCGTTCCTCCGTTGCAAATAGTCGGACTGTGTTAGAGCTAGAACACGCCGTTACTCTCAACGCCGTAGCAGAACGGGTTGAGAGGGAAGAAGGGTGGAAAAGAGTATATAAATAGTGGGCTTGCATTCCGAAGTTGTAAGGCTTGGAATCTGTCCGCACGACGTACGGCGCAGTTCCAACAGACTAAGTTCTCATCATCATTTCAATCACATGCTGTACAGAGTTAACCATTCACGTCAAGTTCTCACCCAGTCCGGAGTCGGTGCGGCCTTAGCTGACCTTTTCCCCCAGGCAGCAACGATAATGACAGCCTGGATAGTGCCGGAACAAATCCGATAACTATGGATATGATCGCAGATTAAGAGGTGATGGCACCGGCTGCGGCGAAATATTCTGGAAAATGGTCGACAACGCTGCAGCACTCACAGCGACTAGCTCAAGCTTGTCGGCCAGTACTACCAGTGGCGCATCTTCGGAAAAATCTGACAGTTTTGATCCGATCGTATGGAAGTGTACGCTCTCGGTGAGCGCGAGAAGGAGCACTGCCAGTGGCGACAAGTTACCTAACATCGCGCTTACTGAATTACCACACCCAGTTCAGGATGCCAGCATTCTAGGTAGAGCCCGCAATGCATTTCCCCTTTGACCTTGCTTACTCCGACTCTCAGCTCTCCACAATCTCTTTCTCGAAGAATGCCACAAGCGCTCAAGGCAAATGCTCGCCAGGAAAGCCGGGACGCCCAAAAGGCGATGGAGAAGGAGCAGAAGCGGAACCGGGGGGTCATGTCTTGCGCAGAATGCCGACGGTTTGTGTTCACTGTTTGTTGGGTTGACCAATGTCATACCGACATCACCCTTCAGGCTAAAATTAAAGTGTGACAAGGCAGTTCCTTGTTCGTCGTGCAGGCGTCGTGGATGCTCAGCAATATGTCCCAATGGTATGTTTACAAAGGCAATGCTAGCAGTGTTTTGAGACGTCGTCCATAGGCAAGTTGACGACTGGTCAGGGCACTCGGTACGTTTTGTGCCCGAGAACATACCAGTACTCATCAGACATCCTTTTTAATCAGTTTCGTGCTGGCCGATACGGAGAAGCTACACGAGAAGATATTGATCATGAGTGATCGCATTCGACAGCTTGAGGATGCACTTGCTGTTCTGCAGTCGAATGTGGTGCCAGCCGAAGTTCATCCATTGTTACATAGAGATCTTTTAGACATCAAGTCAATCATCGACTTGCACGTTGCTGTTGACGAAGACAAAATCCGAAAGGCCACCGAGCATGTTGAAGATGACTCCGAATATATAGAGGCGTTTGGAACGCTGGCCCTACGAGACGATGGTGCCGCGACATTCTACGGTCGATCCGCTGGTTCGGAAGTAGGTATTATTTGCGCGTCTCGTTGCATTGGTTGTTGAACCCTCGTTATCAAGAGTCTCCTGATTGTAAGTGGACGAGCGTTCGATGACGTCCTCGCATCATATAACACTGTTGTAAGGGAGAACCCAGAGAGTCTGCATCTTCTGCATCTGGCCTTCCGGCCCCATCCTCAAGCAAAGATCCAACTCCAAGTAACCTTCCTGGCCCTATCAAGCTTCTATCCAATACATTTCCTTTTGCGCCTGTTTTCACTGAAGCGGTTGATCTCAATTACTTCATCCAGCATCATTTACCTCCGTGGCAGCGGGCGCGCCAGTTATGCGAGCTGTATCTGTCGCAGGCACCCTGGTTTTTCGGTGCAGTCACCAAAAGACAACTTCTGGAAGAGTGCCTCCCTCTCTGGTATAGTGAAGCTTCTGACCTCCTGCCTCCGGGTTCTGTGGCACCTGCACAACCGAATCTATCCGGTGAATCAACACAACCGCAAGGCAAGACCTCCCATGAGCTAGCATTACTCTTTGTCATCTTTTGCTTTGGTGCTCTCACCGACAATTCTCTACCGCCTGCACCCGATAACAAGGAAGCAAACATGTACTGGTATTTGACGCGTGCAGCATTGAACCTTGAACCAGTCCTCGACCGGCCGCCGTCGGTGACGACCATCCAGACCTTGGCATTGTTAGCGATCTATCAAGGGCTGGTTAGTGGTGAAAACAGTATTGAGTGCACTTGGAGTATTTTTGGGCTTGCAACAAAGCTGGCACAGAGCGTGAGTGGTTTGGCTTTGTTGGTGGCCTTTCTCATATCAGGTTGCAAACGCGTAGATCGGACTGCGTAGGTTCTCAACTTGTGGATGACGTTCTGAGCTCATGGAGAATCAGACCGCGATTGTGCTCGTTGGCAGTTGCCGGCTTCAGAAGTTCAGAAGCGGCGCGCTCTATTTTGGGAACTGTTCATCACTGATGGGTGGCAAGTATGTCGTCTTGGCTCTGCGTTCTAGTCCTCGCTTCATTGTGTCTTCTACAGAGCCTTGCGACTGGTCGTCTAGCCACGTTTTATTTACCATTCGTCGACTGTGAGCTTCCTAACGACCCAGATCCCACAATTGATGACGACGGTTCTGTCCTTCCTAGCTGTGAGTGATGATACTTGCAGGTTTATAATCTATATTGAGGTTGCTCTTACCAGTTCCTGCATGGAAAGCACGATTTGGATACGAGTGTGTCTCTGCTGTCATTCAGAATGCGCAAATCGCCAAAGTACCTAAATACTCTGCGATCATAGACCTTGATCGTAAGGTGCGAGATATGGAGTTGCCAAAGTATGCTCAGCGGGCTCCCCCCGAGGATGCTGGACTCGCGGAAGCAATGAAACATTACATGCCGCTAAACTATCGGAACTTTGGTGTGGCACTTATTTCTCTCGCCGATGCCTGACATTGCCGGGCTAACTGAACATGATCCAGTTCTCGTGTACATACATCGGTGCTTCTTTGCGGAGGCTGTATCAAATAATCCCACTGATCCCATGCAGAGCCCATATGCTCCGTCCTTCCTGGCGGGGTACCGCAGTGCTTGCGAATTACTCAGTAGCTTGCGTGTTCAATTTGATCTCTTTCCAGCACAAATTGCACGTTTTTGGGTACTGTGGACACATGCCTTTTCAAGCTCGGTTGGTACTTTTCACTTTAGCAACAGCGTTTTTTGACCTTACTAACAACCCGCCTGTTAGGTTATGTTGGCTTCCGTCGTCACTCATGCATCAGGCGTGGGGATGCGATCTAAGACCACTAGTGCTGCAATGACGGAATTGTGCAGGGTACGTTCAGCGAGGTTGTGGAATATTTTAGACCGATCATTCCCTACAGGCAGTCGATCTTTTCAAAGAAGCATCAACATATGGTGGTCGTGCAGTGAAATTCTTGGTACGTCCGATCGCGGTGCTTACCTGTGCTCGTTAACGATACCGCGCTCAGCCCATTCTTCAACGACTTCTTCGAAAAGCCGAGCAAGCATATAGCACTGCGAAACCTACAGTCGTCCGAAATAGAGACATTTTCTCACCTTCATCGGAGCCGAAGCCAAAGGACGAGTTGTCCATTTTCAGCGGTCGCATCAACACGGTCGCTACCAAGGCATCGTCTTCTGTGGCCCACAGTCCAGGCTCTGGTCGACGCAACCCACCTGATATCAAACCCGATCCGAGTCCACGACCAGTGCAACTCATACCTCCGCCCATGCACAGCTTTGTCACTTTACACCCCACACTTCGTGATCATTGGAATAACTTTGACGGCGACCTCAACACACAGCTAACCAATGCCCAGCTGGATGAATATCATGCTGAGACAGAGACAGATGCACCTATGTCCTCATTGGAAGAGATGTATGCACCAGGACAGTCTACTCAGCAACTAAACACACAAGAAGCTAAACGGCACCAGCTTTATCCCCTTACTATACCTCCCGATTTCCAATCCAATGCACCACACACGGACAGCTCGTCAGCAGCACCGAGTTATGAATTGAAGCGGGAGAGCGTTCAGTATCCCAGCGCGTCACCGCAAGCGCCGTCACACCTCGCGCACACGCACTCATACTACCATTACCAACATGATGTCGTCCAGTCTGCTTCTTCCCAGGGTTCATCTCAGGGATATCAATACCACTCTCCCGACGCTCGCCACAACCCGTACGGACACCCAACATATCAGCATCAGCATCAGTCCCACGACCAAGCGGAACAATACTACCAGACACAACAACACCACTACCATGCCGGTCCCTCGTATCCGTATACCACGTCATCCTCGCAGTATACGCCGCCCATGTCCGACTATCAGAGCTCATCTGCCACGTACCTACACCACGACGTTCCTCGGACCTACCCGGGACCTACCTTGTCACATTCCCAGTCATATTCCCACTTTGGCAACTACGGCTATGCCGGAGTGGGCGAAAGCAATGCAGAAGAACCTCTTCAACACCTTCAGGAGACGTGGCAGTCGTTTGGCGTGTATGTTGGCTCGCCGAGACCAACTCCTTAGCCCATTTCAAGCGCGCTAGTATTATAACGCCTGCTGCCATCGGCCCCAATATCTCATTCTCGTACATACCTGCAACTTTCCAAGCGTTGTTGATTGGCACGGAAAGTCATTCGAGATGCGTTTATATTTAAGTAGCATAGTTATGTCTTCTATGATAAGTGTATCATCCCTGCCAATCCATTAGTTCGCACCAGTCGTTCTACAAGTACAGAGTGACGTCTGTGGTGGACACCTCGCACGCACTCGAAGTCTCTAGAAAGTCACGAGAAACAATCCATGACTAGGCGACGCCACTCATCGTTATAACCCCTTGCAGAGCATCTTCATCCTCGCCACTTGTGCTCTGCAGAGCCCCACCTCGGTCGGGACAGCGAGGATGGCTGCGAGCAAGATACCAGACGAGTCCGAAAATCCCAGCGAGCCGATCTTGAACTCAAGTTCCTGCCGTGCGCGTTCTGTATCGATTACAGTGGATGGATCAGGTCGTTCCTGATTGATTCGGTAGAACACGTTGACGCTGGCAGGACCTCAGTACGTGTATTGCTATAACACGGAAAATACTCACTATGCAAGTCCACCACATATACCCTCAATACTGATGAGTAGAAAGACGAACATGATGCTAACCGAGGAGCGGTCCTCGGAGAATATACCAACGGCCGATTCGTACATCAAGGTCACGAGGATCACGAACTGGACAACTGCCGGAAAAGAAAGAAAATGCTCGGGAAGGGGTGGGATACCAAGCGAGATTGACGAGCGAGAAACAAAAACCGTGGATTGGTATACGAGCTGTGAATGTAGAAATACAACGTATGACAGGTGAGATGAGGACTCGCATGAAAGATGTCGAGGGCCCATACCTGCCAGAGCGGGTAGTAGTCTCTAACAGAGCGAATGATCTTGCTCAAGAGGCCATCACGTTCTGGTGATGGAACTGGATATAACAATGTTGGTGCTACACCCTGGAATGAAAGGGTTGGGCGGGCAAAAAGAGGTGTCTAAAACGACTGACCTGATTAATTGTATATTCAAACTACAAATGACAATCAACACCACAAGCATGAATAGCAGGAAGAAATGTCCTCACAGTATACACCAAGACTGCATGAGCGATAATCAGACCTTTGTCACTCAAAATGCGATCCAGATAGCTTACAAAGCGGAAGCATGTATTTGAGAACCATGGGCTTCACTAAGCGCCATTTGTCCGCAGCAGTTAGGAACACTGGTAATTTGGGTGGTTGACCGAGGAGGGTATCCCCCTCTGCGACCTCCACTGCGGAGATATTTGGGTCCTCTTCTGGCAAAGGAGTGTAAGACCCAGGAGAAGGCGAGTCCATGAATGTAGCAGGACGCGGAAGTAAGAGGAAGTATGCCAAGGGCAGCACGAAGGGCATTACCTGAAGAAGGGGTCAGAATAAGATTTTGCGATAGTAGAATGTACACAAATAGTCTGCCTACCGCGGAGACGCCCACGCCCAGCTGAACACCAAGTCCCCTAAGTTCCCACCACATGAGAGCGCCAACAAGCCCAGCAGCACCAGTTCCGGAGGCAAAGTAGCTAGAAGTCTGGTTGAAACAAAAGTCCTTGGATCTGAATAAATATACTCACCCAACGCTCTGTCCCCCGACGGAAAGATTGTAAGTTGTCGAGAGTTGCAGGAATGTCAGTTCACCCAAACCTAGCAACGAAAGTGAGGTTGCATTCTGATGACAGCGAAGTCAGAACTACCAGAAGAGAAGGAGGCAATAGAGATGCCTAGCAACCTCGCAGATAGACTATTATATAGGGCCACGACCTAGGGCAAGTAAGTGAGATTGGCACCCATCTTGTAAACCTCACTCACCAGCATGCCAACGAAGCTCAGCAATGCGCACCCCACGATGCGGCGACTGTACCGTATTTTTCCTTTGAGAAAATACGGCCAGCCAAGCTTTGCCATCAGAGCGGGAAATATATTGCAAAAGGCGATGATTCCTTTGGGAGTGGACGGTGGCACCAAATCAAGTGCAGCGGAAAGGATGATTACATATAAGACTGTGGAATCGATTACCTGAGCCCCTCCGCAACACACGAGGGAAGGAGGTGGTGCCTACCGTTGTTGATAAGGCCGAAGAGAAAGAAAGAAGTGCCGAGTTTGAGGTGTTTCTTCTTCCAGCCTGAAATATGGAGAATGAGCGCGAAGTCGACAATAAGGGAAGGAAAATGCAACAAATGGAGTCCTGCAGTAGGGTCATGCACGATTGGTGATGAGACTCAGGATGGCCCTGGAGAGGATCAACACCCCACGAATCGGTGTTCGTGGAACCTCACCTTGTGGTTTGTCGAACGCGATGTCCTCGAGGATATCCTCCCTCGACCGACTATGGATTCGAACCAGTGACATTGCTTGGTCTCTGTCAGGAGTCAGGTCCTGCAATTCCAGTGTGTCAGAGTGCTGTGAGAGCGAGACAGTACTGCTGGCACTACGAGTCATTTATATATCCACCCAGCTCAGCATCACAACTATCCACCTCTAGGACAAGACCCCTCTTCGGCGGGTCACATTTCCATCTTGGTCATGTACAATCTCTCTATCATCTATCCTCGCAAAACAGTCAGACATCCTTCGAGCACCTCCACCGCTATGTCGACCTCATCCTTGCTGATATTCAGCGACGGGACTAGACGCACTGCATCCTTCCCCGCTGTCAGGGCAAGCACGCCACGCTCACGAGCCAACTGCACGACTTGGCCAGGATGTGCATCATTTTTGAAACCGAGACCACGCAGGAGCCCACGACCTCGGATCTTGTCCTGGATAAGGTCCGGGAACCACTGAACTAAAGATTCCAGTCGGGTATTTAGATGGGCGCCAACATCCTTGACATGCTCCACAAACGTTGGGGAACTCAGCCGACTCAAGACGTGATGGCCAACAGCACATGCTAACGGAGAGCCCCCAAACGTTGTTCCATGCGTACCTATCGAACCAGAAACGTCAGTTTTACCGACTCCAAATGTGTGCTCCACTTTACCTGCTGTCATTGTGGAGGCAATCGCGTCACGCATCAACACAGCACCGATCG
Organism: Xanthoconium separans; assembly: GCA_038089695.1. Lineage (NCBI taxonomy): Eukaryota > Fungi > Basidiomycota > Agaricomycetes > Boletales > Boletaceae > Xanthoconium > Xanthoconium separans. Next base: position 39,114 of record JBBPLG010000080.1, on the reverse strand, counting down.
GATATCCGTTCCCCAAAGGCTTTGCCATTGTGACTATATCAGGGTGGCAGTCGACCGGTAGAGAAGAATGCGCCCAGAGTGATCCAGCCCTATACAGGCCACACTGTACAACGCATGAGGCATGAGAAACACTTGCGTGTATCCAACGATCGACCTACCTGAATCTCATCATAGATCAACACGGCTCCGGTTTCGTCGCATCGTTTTCGTAACGCTCTCAACCAAGCTTCATCCGCGGCGGTTACACCTCCTTCGCCTTGAACCGGTTCCACGATAACTACACAAGTGTCGTCCCCGATCAGCTTGAAGAGACTCCCCTGATCATTGTATGTTCCAACGTCGACGCCCGGTATCAACGGCCGGAATGGCGCTTGGTATTTTTCGGTCGACGTGACGCTCAGCGCGCCCATGCTGCGACCATGAAACGAGTTTTGGAAACACACGATGCGTGTTTTCGGACAGCAAGGGTCATCCGCTTTGCCACCCGTAGCAGCAGCCCAATGGTCCTTGCCAACCTTGCGCGCGATCTTTAATGCGCCCTCGTTGGCTTCCGTGCCCGAGTTTGCAAAAAAGACTTTGGCACCCGAGGTCGAAGGGGACGAACCCGTCGCGAACCCGAGGCCACCTTGTTGTTGAGTGAGGGTCACTATCAACTCTGCAAGCTTGGGTGCCCATTGGTTGTGATATACGTTCGAAGTGTGGAGCAGGGTCGACGCTTGTCGTTGCAAGACCTGACCCCAAGTAAGAAAAAAAAAATGCTGGAGGTCATTCTCTAAGCTCACCTCTGCAATACCGGGGTCAGCATGACCCAACGCGTTCACGGCAATGCCTGCGGTAAAGTCGAGAAACTTTCGGTCCTCGGTATCCCACACCCAACTTCCACGACCATGTGAAAGCACGAAAGGCGGTCGCGCATAAACGCCAAGAATGTATTGCTCCCCGAGAGCAAGGGTATTAGAGGTGACAGATGCTTTTGGGGCGCTAGACAGGTCATGGGTAGCCTTGAGGTATCGAGTGCTGGGTGCAAGACGAGGCTATAGCAAGACTGAACAGGGGATCTGGTCGCTACTTGTGGCTCGTACCTCGGACGCAGCGGTCGAAGCAAATCGAGATCGCACCGCAGCCCTTTTGGCCACCATCCTCGAGCTCATACTGGCAACAGGACTTTGAAGGTGGCAGAGGCTCATGTAGAATAAAGAATGAGCAAGTCAAAAACGGCTGGAGAGTTTTTTTAAATAAGTGTCGCAGCCCACAGGAGCATCCAACTTCCTGCAAGCGAGCAACAGCAAATTTACAGCAACGTTTACAATATCAGATGGAGCACTGGCGGATTTTGCTCACACTCCAACTCCGCCTGTATCGATGGCCATCAGCGGGAGCAAGTCGGAATGGGCCAAGCCACTATGGTGGCTTTACATGTATACCCTCACCCATCAATAAACGGAGATAGGCTGTATGGAATACATCCCAGCCCACAGCAAGGCTCACTTCTTCCGCAATAACCGCAATGCCAGCTCCTCCTCGTTTTCCATGTCACGAGGTTGCGCAGTACGTCCCACTTTCGACGACTTGGTTCGCTTGGGTAGAGGAAGTTCATTTTCATTCTCATGTTCATCCTCCCAAGGAAAATCAAAGTCAGGGGTCATATAACCATCTTCCCGGCTGTCCGGTGACACAACGGTGGCCCGAACTTCATCCCTCTCGCGTTGCATCTTCATGTGAAGAAAGTGAGGATCTTGATCATGTTAGACGAGCGTACTTTCACGTACCCCACGTTCGCGCTCTTTTCGTTTCCGCTTCTTTTCCTTCTTCTTTCCTTTGGCTTCCTGCTTGTCAATAACATCTGCGCTCTTCAACTTCCCTTTCTCTCCTTCAGCGAATGTTCGACCGGCTTCCCTAACAGCTTCCGTTCCATGCTCATAAAACTCGTCCGGGTTCACCATCTCGTACACCTCGTGTGGGTTTCCTACGTCGTCAAAAACGATCTTGTGATTCATTTGACCGTATTTGGCGATCATCCGTTTTGTTCGCGATAACTTCAGCTTTGTTTTCGATACGTTCTCAGCATCAGGTTCGGTGGATCCAGGGAGGTCGAGATCGTGGTCAGCTCGTTTCAGGGTAATAAAATCTTCCTCCTCAGCCTCGGAATCTCCATGGTCGACAAGCTTGGAGTAATGCTCTGACAGAATATTTTGGTTCTTGCGCTCGAACATTCGATCGTACTTTGTTCGCAGCATTGAGTTCTATGACAGAACTTTAGTCGAGAAATGGAAATGAAATGAAAAAGGGACATACTTTGATGGGTTTAGAACCCTCCGCCACTGCGGGAGGTGACTCTCGGGTTTCGTCCTCCAATTCTTCTGAACTCGACGAGTTCTCTGCGCTTTCATCTTCTGATGATGCACAAGCCTTTTCAGACTCGATCTGCGCTTGAAGTGCAGCCACAGTCCGAGACGCGTTCTTTTGTATCTTTGCCTGTTCCCTGCTCAAAAACTTGATCTTGGGTGTACCGGGTAACCCAAGCGATTCCGCAAACTGGTCGATGGGAAGCTCGTCAAGCTTGAAAACTGCCTTGTCTTTATGAAGATACACAGAGCGGACGTACGACACGAATGCCTAGATGAGAATGAGAGAATGATCAGTCTCAGGCAACGCTACGTGAATGCAAGAACACACGCGTTGCCCGAGGTACTTAATCTCAGGGTCCTGGAAAGCCAAATTTTGAAGTTGATTCTGGATACTGCGAGTCTTGCTCGCACGTACTTTGATGTTTTCGATCTTGACGCCTTTCTTCTCAAGGGCAGCGAGCATGCCGTCCTCTTCGCTGGGAAGGAGCAGTAAGAGCCCCTTCCCAGAACTATCGTAACGCGCCGTCCGACCCACGCGGTGAATATACGTCTCAGCATCCTCCGGGGCATCCACCTGAACGACCCAGTCCACTGACGGAAAGTCTAGTCCACGTGCCGCAATGTCCGTCGCAAACAACACCGCATGCTGTGACGATGTGAAGCGACTGAACACCGACAGTCTCGTAGCCTGTTTCTGCTTGCCGTGTAGATGAAGCAACGGTATCCCGGGCTGCATCTTGCAGAATGTCTCGAACACGAAACGGACCTGTTTCCCGCTGGAGAGGAAAACAAGGGTTTTGGAGTGAAGGTGTGTCTTGATGAACGACCAGAGAATGTCGAGCTTCCGGTCGAGTGTGCATATACTGTAGTGTTGTGAGAGGCTCGCTGGTGTTGCAGTTGAGCTCCCGACTTCTTGTACACCGATGTGGACCGGATCCTTGAGACTAAGACGAGCCAATTGCGCTACGGATTGCGTTTGCGTGGCCGAGAAAAGCAATGTTTGACGGGATTTCGGGAGGTGCGAGAGAAGGGCTGAAAGTGTTTTGGCGAAGCCCATGTCGAGGATACGGTCTGCTTCGTCTAGAACTAATACAAAGTCAGTACTCGCACTACAAACAAAGATTTCATTACTTGCCAAGAATCTGCAAATTGTCAGACTCGAAACCAAACGTCTGGTCCATGTGTTGCAAAAGTCGACCAGGGGTCGCGACAAGAATATTCATTCGGGACAAGCGTTCACGTTCGTCTTTGAGATTCTTCCCGCCAATCACGAGTCCTGCGGAAAAGCCGTGATAGCAGCCTATCGAACGCAATACATCGAAAATTTGGACAGCCTTGCTGCTCGTCACAACCTCCATTTAGGACCAGTCTCAAAGACGCACCAATTCGCGCGTCGGTGATATGATCAAAGCACCAAGTCCATCCTGGGGCCCCCATTTTCGACGATAGAGTATCTCGAGGGTAGGAATGAGGAACGCGAGGGTCTTTCCACTCCCTGTTCGCGCTGCGCCTAGGACATCTGTTCCTTTCAACGACACTGGTATGCTTGATGCCTGAATGTCTGTCATATCGACAAAGAAGCATTTCTTGAGGCCTACGTTTGGCTCAGGCAAAGAGTCGTCCTAGCTACTGAATCTGACATACCGCGCTTGGTGAGATGCGATATCGGAAGATCGGAAAATGCTTTCAGATCCCCTGGAGGTTCCTGACGGACTGTCAGCTCAGTTTATATACCTGGTTCGAGTCCGACTCACGAATTTCATGGCGATGGTATCCAATTCCTCCAGTAGCTTTCTCTCATTGTTTTTCTTGATCTGTGCTGTGTGGAGGACGTGTTTCTTTGACTTGCGCCTACTCGGTGCAACTCTGGATGATCCTGCATGTGGACCCATAGTAGCATCACAGTCCCGGTCGAACAAATAAGATTACATAATGACCTCTGGTCTTCCGTCTTCCGAAAGCCCCTGACAAGGTTCTACTGTACAGTACTCAAAACGAAGTCGAATCGAACTACAAGACAGACCCGTAAAATACTAAACGAATGACGCATCAGTCATTGCCATTCCGTAATATGTGACCAAGTGCCAGATGCTAGTTGTACAACGAACCGAGATCCTAGAAATGTGCGAATGAAATAACCAGTGCATGCAGACCGAATTTTCAAACCCATGCTCAATGCTGATGAGACCACCAACCGAAGAGCGCGGCATAAAGATCAACTGTCATCGCTGTCGCTCGTCTTGCCTGCTCGTGCCTTTGTCGATCTCGCGACGGAGCTCGAAGAATGCTCGTCGTCCTTGCGTTTCCGTTTACGCTCAGTTTCCCGCGTGTTGAGTCGTACGCCCCATCTCGCGAGTTGCTTTAGAATGCCCCATGAGCAATCACGGCTGTAACACAACATCCAGACAAAACAAAATAAAGCCACCTTTGTCAGTTCCGTAGACGGTTGTAGTCCGGGGAACTCTTTCGTTGAATAAATCCGGAATGATCCACCGAAACATTCCGACTGAATGGGGAGGTCACCACAACCCGATGTTCGGGAGAATATGTCGAAACAGCGGTACCGCAGAAAGAAGTGGCCCTCTGTCTTGACCGCCAGATCCTGAAGAAGTCATCCTCAGAGGTGTAGCGCAGCGCTGGCGGACGAGAGACTAACCGCAAAAGGAAAGACCAGTGTTTTGCGACCCTGGTACTCTATGAGCGCTGGTTGAATAAACGTCGCACCAGACAACGCGGTCGTACAATTCATGTCTTCTGTGATGGGTTGATCCGAGAAGTAGGTAAGTGCGCGTTGGCCAGGGGTGAGAGAATGTTGCGTCGTCTGGGGACGTGTGGGCAGCGTAAGGGGTGGTAACTGTATTGATGCCAAGTGTGGTTGAGGGTAGTGGTATAGGGAAGCGCGTGGTAGTGCGGGTGGCTGATAATTTGAGCCATGTGCCTGTTGCAAGCCCCGACCTTGTGTTGAAGCGGACGGGTCCCGCGCTGTAGTGGGCACAGGGAATAGATCGACGTTGCAAAGGAGACCAAGAGTATTGATGTTGCTTCCCAGCCATGAGCGTCACTCGCTTCGTATATAGGCGCATGCCAGGCACTACTCACGAGTAATCCTGTACCTCTCTTTCGTACTGCGATTCAGTGCCGTGATTGAATACCTGATACAACTTGAGCAATACGACTGGCGGCGGGTCGAGAGGGCGGCGGTCAACCCTTGCGTACCTAACATGCGGAGTAGCGTCAGGAAATTGACGGTGGCAATTACATGGTTAGGCATTACTTTCGACCCAGGTCGGCTTTTTGAATTTCGGTCAATTCTGCGCGGATGGTTTGGCCGGCGAACGAACCGGAGACGAAATGGATTGGGAGGTTGATCCAAGAGTTGCTCGTCCGGCGAGGGGGATCAGCTGGGTGCATCAAGGCGGCCATGAACGAAAGGAAGGAGGACTAATTTCGGATCTCGCCACTTTCTGGGTACAAACGTCGATCAGTGCCTCAGGTCGTATTTGGGGCGAGCTGGACGGATATGAAAGGAGCGGGACAGCGTTCTCAAAGATGAAGCAGGGGAGAGGGCTGCCTTCAAGTTCCAGGGCTTCCTCGTTCCAAATTGAGACGCATGTTTTTTTTTTCGCCCGCTCGCGAGGTACCGAATTTGAGTCCAAGTCCGCGTCGCCAAGCCAGGTACACCCGGAGCGGGTCCTGTGGTGCGCGCGGAAAGACTAAGGGAAACAGAGCCGGCGAGATCCAAGACTGCTGTGGACGTTTAGAACAGAACCCGCAACACATTGGCTGGCGTTTCTGAGCGATCTTTTGAAATCGTCCAGTTTCCCGGAACACGGCGCGGATGACGGGGCGTGACTTGTCGTACAAGTGTACTTTTAAATCACTTGCCAAGAGACCACACACAAATGACGTGTCTTCGTCACAACGTTCTTGGAATCCCGACTTTGGTTCTCCATCTACCTCGCAAGTTCGTGTACCGGTATGTAATGGAGATCTCTATTCGAGTGTTCATCAAGTTCGTAAGCTATCCGTAATACATTAAACCACCTGTATGTCCAATGTAGTTAGGAGAACAATCGATGGTAGAATGATGCCAACGGCAACGTCCAGCAAGGGATAAGTTGTCCAGGGGAATACGTAATGGGAGGAAAAAAGATTCGCGAGCGGCAAGTACAAGTAAACGTGGATAGCTTAGAGTGGAGTAATATGAACAGGAGATAAGGAGCTAAAGATTTTGACATAATGTGCAATTGACGTGAATCTTTTGCTGAAATGCAATGGCTGCAAGAACAAACGAATCAGACTAGTAACGAGAATCGAGCAGCAAAACGTACGGAGTACGATCAGAGCGGTGAAGATGACTATGGCAGCTATGTAGATCAAGCCATATTTGATGATCTGAAAGACCGTCAGAATCCGAAATTTGTACAACAGCAGTACTCACAATCCGCCGGCGTTGCTTCCTCTGCTTTAACGAGTATAACGGGGGTCGAATCTGCTTCGATGGGCGAAGCCAGACTAACACGCTGTTCAGCTGATGATAGCCAACAGGGAACAAGATTGTCTTACATAACACCATAGCATGCAAACGGTCGATGTATGGTATGAGGATCGGTGGCGTCAGCATGAAGAGCAAGAAGTGGCCGAGCAAAAGATCTGAACTCCAGAGAGATAGTTCGATAATCTTCACCACAAATTCACGAGCCGGTTGCGACATTACGTGAGCGCCGAGACCGCGCCCGTACCATCGACCCGTCCACCATGCGCGGTTGGTTTCGTCGTGTTTAAATTCACGAGACAAGAACACGGCAATCAGGATCTTGTGCACAGCACGCTGAATGGCGATAACTGCAATGATCCCAAGAACAGCATGGGACGCATTCCAAGCTTCCAGGAACCACTATTAGATAATGAGTCCACATATCCTTCTGAGTAGTATGGTGTCACGTACCAGGAACTCGAAGAAGGCGAGCATTCCTACGACACCAAAAACATGTGCAATGGAAGCCATGAGAGATCCAAACCGAGGGAAAGTGGGATCCATCATTGGTCCGAGGAACAGTGATATGAGGAACAATATAAGGAGCACGGCGGCATTCCAAACAATGGGTCCAAGAGAGATGACAGCGATACGAATCAATGGGCTAGGAGGCAGTTTTCCGGTGTGATCGGGGAACGCCTTCACGAACATGTATGCGATGATGAATAATATGGCCATCACGGCCGGGAAGATAACCTCAGAGAATAACACATTCCGCCATTTGGCGCGAGGAACATCACCTGAAAGTTTTTCAGATGGAAGCCCGAGTTTTTTCTTCTTGTACCCAGTAATCATTGTTCGCGACAGCCGACAATATCCAATCCAGGAGTTGTTGTGGGATCGCGAGTTTCCACGAGACATCCACCGCAAGAATTCCCTGGGAAGAAATGGGTTACCGAATGTTAAAATAATGAACGCAAACATACCGATAGTCAATGATGAAATCAGAAAACACAAATTGGTGAGGATTGAACAGGAAAGGAGCAACGCAGAGCGCGAGGATGGAAATCCAGAAGTAGATGAGGTACGGCGTCCACCATGCCATCGTGACGTAGAGAAGCATGATGAGTGTCCTCATCCCTAGGTATATGCTTGGACCAGCGAAACGAGAAAACAGGATGCTAAAGGATAGACGCGTCGTGGCAAACCCACGTCCGGTAGCGATATACCTCGCGCCACCGAACGTAAGATTGCTGATGATGGAATGCGTATAAATTTGAGTCGAGAAGACTTCAAAGACCGGCGACATGGACATGAATTGCTTCCCAAGTCGAATGATTGCTCGTCCAGTTCCACGCTCGACCAGTTCTGATACACAGATGAGACCCATTGCCATCATGTCAGGGAGGAATAATTACCTTGAATGAAGAGCGGCAAAAACGCAATCATGAACACCAAGAAGATGCTGATGATGCAACGCTGGATCCACTGGAACACAGGGTCGAGATTGTAGCAACCAGGGACTTGGGTTCCATTGCAGACTTGGACCGAGGAGTTGAGAGTGCCTAAAAATACCACTGGGAACATGATGAGCATATACCACAAGAACGAACTCAATGGCACGTACTCGTCACGACGAAGCACTGGACAGCCAAGATAACCAGCATGTTGTTGATGTGGAAACCGGGATGACCATAGTAGAAAGTCAAGAATCGGTCGATTGGGAGTTGGGTCCCCAGATAATAGTATTCTCGACTGAGCATCTGCTCTCCCATTCCCGTCCCGATCTTTGTCTGGAAGTTCAAGATGGTACCAAACCCAAGATCACGACCTTTGCCGCACTGATAGTATTCGGTGTGTTTGATGCGACCACCGCGACCTATGGCGTTCATGCCAGCAAAGATATCTTCGTTCAGGTGCAATCCTTTCTGGGCTTTGGAAACACCACCACGAGTGTTCATGTAGAGCGCGTTCAGGAAATCGGGGTGACCATAATGGAGTTTCCCGCCAATCCAAGCCCACGAACGCGCAGAGAGCGTTCCGAACGTCTGCTCCTTTCCAGCAGCGATATCCCCAAGAATGCCAATGTTCTCCGAGAAGATGTACTCGCGAGCACCGACAATGGCAACAGGAGGCTTCTTGAACTCCTTATGGCCATATTGAGCATACGGGCTCTGACTCGAGACAGAGTATTCCTCAAACTCGCTAAGGATATTACGGATTTTAAGACATTCTTCAAGGTAGTTGTCCTGGTTTGCGTCAATGAGTTGAAGATACTCGCCACGGTAGAAGACAATTGCATGGTTCTGATTGTCCGATTTTCCGTCACCAAGGATGGGATTTCCGGGAAGTTCGATGCGGAACTTTGGCCGACGACGTCCAGTCTCCGGAATAAACTCTGAGTGACCGTCGATAAGGGCCGAGAAGAGGCGAGGATCGCCACCCTCCTTGCGTGGCGGTTCTTCCTCGAGATAAGCGATCTGAAGATCAGGGTACGCGCGTAATAGGAACTCGGCATTCTCGTGTTCCTCCTTGTTGAATTTGGAATAGCGCTGCATCGAGACAACAAATTTGAACTTGCGCCGAGCCATCCGTTCTAGTTCGCGCTCCAGCCTGTCAGTGTTTCCGCCGAACAGTTGAACGACCTCGGGATTCTCAACGCGGTAGAGAAGCTTGATAGCCTTGGCATAGTTCATCATACCAGAAACCGTGCGGTAGAGCGTCTGAGCGCGCAGTGATGCCCAGATCCGCGTGCGGAGTGTGAACTCCGGGGCAGCACTCTTGAACCCGATGCAATAGAAGGGGAGATCGTCCATCTTGGATTGGCCTTTCTCGTCCGTGCCAAAGGGGGCCGTACCGTTATACATTGTCGACTCCTCGGCGAGAATCTTGGTATCCTTGACAAAATTGTCCCATTCGACAGGATGAAGTTGTTTCAGGTACTCGAGCAGAGTAACGCGAGCATGCTGATCCTCTTCACGGATGATCTCCCTGAGGGAGAGGAGGATCTGAAGCATACGTTAGACGCAAGCTGTGATCTACTTTTCGGAACAAACCTTCTCGTTGTAGTGAGGTGTCAGGACCGTGAATGTGGGCATAGCATCGACGGGGATAGGCTCGGGGAGATCGATGGTCAGGGATTGAGCAAAGAAAGAGATCCGACGTTCGGCTTCGCTACCAGTCGGGAAGAATTCGCCCTTGAATCCTTTGTCGCTCTGAGAGATGAAGAAAGGCGGCGCTCGTAAGCTGCGTTTCCCGTCCTGACCCGTGTCAACTTGGTGATACAACAGCTTTTGCACATGTTCGATGGACAGCAAGTGCTCTCGGTACATGGAGATGATGATAGCATTCCATATTTGCGAGACGAGTACCTAACCTAGGGTCAATACGATGTCGAGTCAGACATGCTGATGCTCCTTACCTTTGGCTTGTATTTGACCTCCATCTCCTGCGTGGAAAGCAGCTTGGAATAGATTCGCTTGGGTAACCGCGTGAAAATGTCCTTCCATGGGGTCCAAATCGAAAGCCCAATCATGAATGATCGTGTGATACTGAACACAGTGTTCCAAATGATATACCAGAGGAAAGTATCCAAGAAGAAGAGCACGAGGTCCATGATGTACATGATGGTCAATGTGAACGCCGCTTGGTTGGTGCAGAGGTAAGGGCCAAAGTACCTGTCGCTGCAGCCTTGGATCTTCATGTTCACCATCACGGCAATAGGATCACGGAAGGAAAGGGTGAGGAAGAAGTATGATTCCGCAGCTTTGCAACCGAAAACGAGGGCCCACAAGGCAATAGAGGCGATTCTTGCTCGTGGGGGTAAGCCCGGGTATGATGCAGTGAAGGTTTGACTGGCAAGGTACTTTCTGGATTTCCCAGCAACCCTGTCACCAAACATACGGCCTGAGGGCATGATGGCAAACAAGAGTGTGGCGACAACCGAAATGAAGAACTGAACAATTCCAAGGATGAGGGCGAGAGATCCAGTATTACCACCTGAACTAAATTCCGCGATAGCTATGTAGACGGTTGGACCTGCAGTCAATGCCAGAGTGATGAACAGAAACAACAATCGACGGGAGAGATGTGAGGTATTATTCCAAGTAGCGGGGATGTAGGAGAATTCTGCGAGAGTGGCAGCGATCATGATGAGTGTGGCAACGGCGCCACCCAGAGCCGTTACGGACCATGTCAAGGCGGGAGAATTGACGACAGTGTTGTTGGATCTAGTGATCTGATAGACTTTGGGAGAGTTGTACGCAGTATAGTACCAGTACAGAGAGATGTGAATGACCCAGATTCGGTTGAAGTTGACGAGCAAGTGACCAAAAGAACGCTTCTCGTAATACGTCTTGAAAAATGCTCTATTCCAGTCAATGCGGTCGAACTTCATGTACCGCTGAGATGGCGGCAAGTCGATCAGCCGGGTCTGTACGGGTCTTGCATGAGCACGAGAATATACACTCAGAAGAAAGCGCTACCTTGTCCGTAAGCATGATGCGGGCGATGCCTTCTGGATACCAGAACAGCTGATTGACATCATCATAACCGATGATGCTTGCGTGATCCTTTTCCTTGCGTACGAATCTGCCATCGACGACCTCGTAGCCTTGGTCACGTATGAACCGGTAGAGCGGTTTGACGACTGCACGAAGGTAAAGACCCTCGGGAACCGGTTCGACACGACTCTGGCACTCGGGTGAACGGTAGTAGTCGTCTGCACACTTGAATATGAAGCAGAGACACTCGGGGACGAACCGAACCTGGGCGGCTTCACCCCAAAGGAGGAGGTAAAGGGCGATCTGACGAAGACGATCGTATTGACTCATGTTGTTCATTGCCTGGCGCCAGCGCTCCATGGCGGTCTGCAAGGACTTTTCGCTGACATTGCGAAGTGTATGGCGCCTGGTTGATCTGAGGCGCTGCAGGCCAGGGTTTTGTACGTGTCCGACTGCGTCATCGAGGTCGAGCTGGGCGGCGAAATACCATTTCCGGTAATTTGCATGTTCACCGCCGATGTAGTCGGCATGGAGAGTGAGCAAGGCCTGGTTTGGTGACATTCTCGACGCCCGACTGTCCAAAAGCTGCATGAGGAAATCAAACTACAGAAAAAATATTATTAGCAACCACAAAAAAAAAAGAAAAAGAAAAAGGACAGACCATGTTGCGCATCGAGTCCCGTTGGAAACCAAACTTTTGAGCCAGGTCAAGAAAAATGTCCTCAATCTCCTCCTTGGACAGCGGTATTTGGCGTTCCGTCGTCCAGGCGGCGTACTGATCCCTCACACCAGATTGCGCAGCATAATCGACATATGCGGTGGCGTTCGAATCGGATGGCCCCATGCGCGACTGTCCCAACGACTCTGCAGAAGGGGCATATCCACGCCCGTAGCCGTCGACATCCGAATCTGTATCTTGTTGTGCTAGAAAGTCATGTGAACGATCAGCAATGGGGTAAAATGGTTGTGCTCACCGTAGGGGTCGTATGTGCCGTTGTGATCATAGTACCTGTCAGCGTCATTGAGGCCGTTATTGCTGCTGTCGGAGGCGTAGGTGTCCCTGCGCCCGTATGGGTCGACGTTGTCAGAGTCGTTGTCGCTGTATACATATCTACGAGGATGGACTGCCGAAGGACCGAATGGATCTACGTGTTCGACCGTTGGGGAGGTGGAGTGGGGATACGACATTGTCGAAGCGGCCGCGGGAGGGGAGTGGCCAACTTGATTGTCGTTGTCGCTTGCGAGGTCGGTCGTCGACGAGGTGGAGGTGTGGTGTGAACAAGTTATTTGTGCGAACCGACCGCAGTTACAGTTCCCACCTCATCCCCGAACTGGTTCGAACTTCGAGTTTAGGTTCAGACTACACGCCGTACGACTAGATCGCTGTCCCTCCCTGGACACGATGAGGGCGCCACTGAGAAAGCCGCTGTCTCAGCGCGGCGTACACTGCGACTCCTACGACCAGTACAAAGATAACGACAGCCTTGGTTCCAAACACACCAGTCTCGTGTTCGACCTATCTCACGGAGATCACAAACCCGCCGGAACAAAGGAAAGGAAGCCACGCACAACGGACGTGAACGGTGAGAGAATTGGGACGGTAAAGTGAGACGGCTTGCTCCGGTGAGGTGTGACCGGTACCTTCCAGCTCACAAACCCGACAAGGACCACGAGGCACATGGCCTGCCACCGTATGAGTCGTCAGCTGACAGCGCAACTCCGGACAGAATACAAGTAACCATCATTCGCTCCATCCTCTTTTGCCTCTGCTCATTTGCATGTAATATCGTCATAATGTCTCGCTGGTAATCGTTAGTTCGTAACAGGCGTATCAAATGGTATCCCTACCTCGCGTTTCCGTTCTTCTATTCGCCGCATTTCCGCCAGTTCATCCTGGTGTCGTTCACGCGCCGAAAGCAACGTTTCCGCCACTAATGCTCGTGCAGCCCAGTATTGCCCAACTTTTGCGTGAGGCGCTGCAGCAGACAACCTTGTGTCCCGATTTGTAGTACTAGTCACTTTTGCTCCACTAACTGCCAGCTGCATAGTACGTGAGATGGTACTGTTCTTTGCTGCCGGGGTTACCATGGATGACTCGCCAGGACGAGCTTTCCTGAGTTTGTTCATAATCTCGGCCGGCCGGTCGTCGTGGAAGTGAACCGTACCGCTCTGTTTCCGCGGTCACTCCTTGGAGCGAGAACGGCAACACTATCAAATGGAATACACCTGTAAATAGTACAGCTAGATCCGCCCTCTCACAGTATACAAGCAACGGTAACAATATATCTCATCGGTGGGCGAGCCGCAGTGCTGGCAAGTTTATGGCTTCGCAGCATTCGCAGCCAACTTTTGCTGCAATTTGGCCTAATTATGGACCCATCAATACAACGAAATCCCATATATCACTCATCAAAGACTCACATTAACAGCATCCATGTACTTGTCTGTGACAACCCAGTGTTCTCTCTGCATGTTCTTGCCATGAATCGCCAGCGCAAGGTCCTTGGTCATGATACCATCAACATCAATGACCTCGACACAGGCAGCCTCGAGGGCCTCGCAGAAATGCTTGAGCGGCTCGTTGCCGTCGAGCTTGGCACGATGAAGGAGGCCGCGTGTCCATGCAAAAATCGAAGCAACAGGGTTCGTCGACGTCTCCTTGCCCTTTTGGTACTCACGGTAGTGCCGGGTGACCGTACCGTGCGCAGCCTCACTCTCAACGATCTGGCCATCTGGCGTGATGAGCTCGCTGGTCATCATGCCCAGAGAGCCAAAGCCTTGTGCAAGGATGTCGGATTGAACATCACCGTCGTAGTTCTTGCACGCCCAAACGAACCCTCCAGAAGATTTGATGGCCTGAGCGACCATGTCGTCAATAAGGCGGTGTTCGTAGTAAATACCAAGCTTCTCAAATTCGGACTTGTATTGGGTATCATAGATCTCTTGGAAGATGTCCTTGAAGCGACCATCGTACCGTTTCATGATGGTGTTCTTCGTGGACATGAACTGTGCAACAGGCATGGCACCACGAACATGCATCATGGTTGAAAATGACGTACGAGAGGCATCTTCTTCGACAAGGCCATTTTGAAGGAAGAGTGGGCGAAACCTGTAATCGACTAGCAAAAGAATGAAACATTGAACTGTCGAATCGCTCGTCCAGCCATACCTCGTCGGTGTTGTACATGCTCATAGCAACACCCTTGCCCTTAAAGTCGTAGACATCAAGTACAGTCGGTGCAACACCATCAGCGGGACTGTAGACAAGCTGCAGCTTTCCAGGTCCAGGAACGACGAGGTCCGTTGAACGGTACTACTACAGGGTCAACCGGAGCACCGCGCGCATTAGAAACGACACTGACCTGGTCACCAAAGGCATGGCGACCAATAACGATGGGATTCACCCAGCCTGGAACGGGCTTGGGAATTCGCTTGAGAATGATGGGCTCGCGGAATACTGTGCCACCAAGAATATTACGGATCTACAGGACAGTAATTGGCACCATGCACTTCGACGTAGGTAGAGGGCAAACCGACCGTGCCGTTTGGACTCTTCCACATCTCCTTGAGTTTGAATTCCTCGACACGCGCCTCGTCGGGCGTGATAGTTGCACACTTGATGCCAACCTTGTATTGCTGGATTGCCTTGGCGGCATCAATCGTTACGGTATCGTTTGTCTGCCTCTTGGTGAGTCTTCTGCAACCAACTCGGAATGATAGCGTCGCCTACCTGGTCACGGTACTCCAAGCCAAGGTCGAAATACTTGATGTCCAGTTGGATATAAGGGAGAATGAGCTATTTCGAATGAAGATGTGAATCGACTGCAGCAACGCGGAGATCACGAGTCATTAAGAACGAACCTCCTCTCTTATCTTCTTCCATATAATTCGCGTCATTTCATCGCCATCGAGCTCCACCACTGGTTTTGAAACGACAATCTTTTGTGCATTTTCTGGGTGTGTGGGTATCAGGTATGCAAATCCACGCCGACGGCTGGCAGGACAAGGCCGAACACCACCCGGGCCCCCAAGATAGAACACTCACGTGGTCTCGTCGACGTAGCAAAGCCTCGTGAGAGTGGTCTAGCCTGCGCCAGCAATGAGCGTCTTGCTAAAAGGACTGACCGAGTCGGCATCATCATGGTGGTGCTCGCAGACGGCGACGGGAAGGGTATAGCGACGACTATAGTGACAACAACAAACCAGAAAAATATATATAACACGCCCGGCTTTTGTAGGGATGTGGTCAGCCACGCTCGCCCGCCGTGTGTAACCGGGAGCTAGGAAAATTGAAGTACAAGAAGGAACAAGCAAGGGAACAACGCGGTACGAGCGTGAGATACAACCAGAGAGATTGTGTCAAACCACACCGTGACCCACTCTAGTGAGGTACGTATGTACATCAATTCTTGAGTCCAACTGCCTCGCTCAAAACTTGTTCTTGCACCAGTTCCACAATCTTCGCAACCAGGTTGCCCATCACGTCCGTCTTTTGCTTGCTCGCAACGAGCACCTCCTCGTGAGAAGCAACCTCAATTGGAGGCGATGCCAACGGACGGCCAGCGAGCTAGAGCGCGGAAATATTCTCAGCGACGATACCAAATGTTGATCAGATTCCGCACCTCTGCCTCCACCTCGTCCCGGATACTCCGATACTTTTCTGGTATGACGACCATGTTCGTGACAAGGCTAAGTACCATGACTTCAAGTCCCTCCTCGCGTGCAGCAATGACCTCTGGGATGGTACTCATCCCAACGACGTGCGCACCTGCATTTCTCAAGAATCGGCCTTCGGCAGGAGTCTCGTACGCTGGTCCCGAAACCCAGCCATAAGTGCCTTCCGCCAATGCATCACGATGAAACTGAAGCCGGTGCGCAGCGAGGAACGCAAGTCTTCGTAACTTGACCGAGTATGCATCACCGAGGGGGTAAAACCGAGGGTATTCTGGGGATGTAAGCGGTCCAAATGTTGGGTTCATTCCGGTCAGAGCTGGAAGCGCAAAATGATCTTGAACCACGACGACTGCAACCGAAATCAGCAGAGGTTCAATATTCCTCCCGTCTACACGCACTGGTTCCAACGGGTATATGTGGCACGAGAGATCCAGCTGCATTGGTAACTGAGGGTGGTGTCAGTGTCGTTCCTCGTGAATGGTCGAATCACGTTACTAATGACATGTTTCACCCCCAATCGCTTCATGGTTCGAATCCCGTAAGTCACCACTGCTGGTTTATGTCCTTCATAGGGATGGAACTATCTGGTCCGTCTCGATTACGTGATGGGTGATGGATAGTTAGCACAAGCACGCACACGTCCAAGCATAGCGACGACCGGGTATTTGTATGGACCCATCAGGCCAAATGCCAAGGCACTCTTTTGACCAGCAACTTCGTCCCCAAGTATCAATCTCAAGATAAGGGTAAAAGAACGAGTGATCCTACGCACCGGTACTCTGGCCGAATCCTGGGAGCTCAGAATAGGGTATCAGCACGGTATCTGACAGCTTGTCGACAAGGGTGCTGAGGCCAGATCCACAGACGATCCCGAGAAGTGGACTGGGGAGTTTTTGCGCGTCCAGAACGCCTCGAATCTTCCTGATAGTCTCATCAAAGGGAAGTAGCTTTGTGGAGAGGGTCATAATCAGAGCGCACTTCAGTTAATAGTGAGAAGGATAATGATTCTGGTCTTATCCCAAAGATCTTGTGTTTGAGTCGTCGCTACGGTGATTCGTCGGAACAATAGCCATTTCCAAAAGATGCCTGATCTACTATGATCAGTTTTGAATCCGAGGATTCGTCGAACCTTTTCCATGTTACTAGTGAATCGGACCATCATTAATGAGTCGACGCGTTCGCCTGGTCCACGCACTCACTATCACTAGTGCCATCCTAGCCGTAATCTCGATAATCAACTCGCGTTTGACAGACTTGTAAGTATTGAACTTGTGAACGTCCGACATCGTGACGATGAAAAGTTCCAAGTTATCATCACTCTGAGGTAATTACTAGGAGGAGGAGAGCCTTGAGTTTATATGTACGTCAGATTTTACTAGTACGATCGCAGGTATACAACAACCGCAACTTTGGGCAACTAATGGGCGACTGAGCCCAACACGTGGTTCCAGCGAGCTCGTTCCCTGCCTTGCCCACCACCTATCAGTATGCCGAGTCTCACTTTACCCCCGGTCCCTCACTATCAAGTTGCACCGCCTACCAAAGCCGATTGTATGTGCTATTCTTGAACCGCAGATCTCGTTTCTATTGCTCGTCATCCATCTACTGAACTACTCACTTATTTTGGATTCAGTGGACTATGCAGACCTCCCGATCATCGACCTAGCCAAGTTCGAGATTGCAGAAGAGCGTACTCTGCTGGCCAACCAGATTCGGGATGCACTCTCTTGACCCACGGATTTTTTTATGTCGTCGGTCACGGATACAGTCCGTCGGAGGCAAGATCTTCTCCACCTTCTCACTTTGATGTCTAACACCCAAGCATTGGTAGACGAACAGGATGTTCGATATCGCAGATATACCCTTTACTGGGGTAAGCGAGGAAGAGAAACAGGCGTATGTTGCTGCTATAAAACAGACTGGATCGTACCAAGGATACAAACTTCCCCGTTACTGGGTAAGCCACTGTTTTTGGTCT
The DNA here is from genome assembly GCA_038089695.1 of Xanthoconium separans. Taxonomy (NCBI): domain Eukaryota; kingdom Fungi; phylum Basidiomycota; class Agaricomycetes; order Boletales; family Boletaceae; genus Xanthoconium; species Xanthoconium separans. The sequence continues at coordinate 21,135 of JBBPLG010000080.1, read as the reverse complement.
CCTCTCGGGCTTATCCATCTCGACGTAGCATATCGACAACGGAGTCTACGATAAGATTGAGCACTACAACAGTAAGTATGATTCACGTCATCAGTGTTTGATATATATATTGCTGACCTTTCTTTTGTTAGTCAATCGCGATATCACGAAACGGGGACATCCAGAGGCAATACGCCCATTCCTTCCCGAGATCAACGAGTTCGCCAAGTTTAACCACTTCAATGTCCTGCATCCGATCTTGCGGTAAGCCGAAAGTTCTCTGAAACTAGTGGACGCCTACGAGGTCGGATGATAGACGGATCGCGCTGGGCTTAGAGTTACCGGAGGACACTTTGGTCAACATTCACAATTACGATGCCAAAGGCGAAACCTATGGTACGATCTGATACCGTCTCCGACCATTGTAGTTCGCTCACTTGCTCGCTCAGTGAGATTCATGAAATAGTTGGCGTCTCCTGTCTCGTTTTGTGCTCGCGAGTTGACGCGTATATCCGCATGCTAGCTATCCGCGCTCCGCAGAAGAAAAGGCAAAGACAAACAATGTCTGGTTTAAAGGACACACAGGCGAGTCTGAATCGATATTAGAGTTCGCGACCACGCAGAGTTGACGTTGTGTGCTTGGCTGACAGACGTTGGGAGCCTAAGTATCCTGTGGAGCCAGCCCGTGGCTGCTCTTCAAATTCTGTCAAAGGATGGTCGGTGGCGGTGGGTAAAACATATGGACAACGCATTGGTGAGCTTCTAGTCAGATCAGTCGTGCACCCTTGTCAACGTGCGTTTTTTGTAGGTTGTGAATGCTGGAGATGCATTGGACTTCCTTACAGGAGGTGACTACAAGGGGACCATCCACCGTGTGGTGCAACCCCCCCTGACCAGCAAGAGTACACACGCTTGGGGATTTTCTATTTTGTCCTGCCGGGTGACCACATCAAGTTGATAGCCATGCGCGAGAGTCCCTTTTTGCAGAGGGTTGGGATCAATCCGCGCTGTGAAGATAGCGCCGCGCCAACTATGGAACAATGGAGGGTAGGAAGGATCACAGTCTATGGTCAGACTGACTTGAAGCAGGGACAAGAAAAGGGAGTGGAGGAAGAAGTCGTCAACGGACTCCTTGTCAGACATTGGAATTGACGTCAGGTAAATTACGAGAAGTTCGATGCATGCGTACAAGCGACACACGTTCAATTACAGAGGTGCCTAACTATTCCAAAGTTGTTTCATCTACGCATTTTTCTGAGGTTTGAATGACTGCGTAGGCGCGTACTGGTTAGATAGATATTGGAATTAAGGTCAAGGCGCCAGATATCCATGAACCAAATTCTACAAGTGAGTAGTACATGTGTATAAAGACCGACCGTTCGTACATATATAGCACCTGAGAGCGAAGAAAAAAATCGTCAACGAGTGAAGGGTTAACGTTGGTCTAATAAAGGCCCAAGAGAATATGATCGGCGCCAACACACATCAAGATGAACTCTTCTTGCCTTTGCCTATGTGCACCTTTCCATTTAGCGGCAACCCTTTAAGTTGAAACCCGACCTCTTCTCCATCACCATTATGGAAGGGTAAACCGATGATGTCAACACCAACGTCGACAGTGCCTTCAAGACCTGCTGTTGCGCCATTTGAACCAAATAGTATCTAGGACGTAGTGTCAATGCATAACAGAGAGGGGAATGTACGAACACAAAGCATACCTTGCTAACAAAATTGCTGAATGCCGTTTCCCTCCCTGGTATCACCTGAATAGGTACATCGACAATCAAGGCTGACACTGAGAAAATGGATCCCTCTTCGTCCGTGCCATTATAAACACTCGTCGCATCTAGCCAGTCGTCGGGTAGTATGTGACCAAACGCATGAGGAGGGACGGGCTGCGGGAGGCGACTCGGGACATTTCCGAGAGGGCCAAGAGGAGGAAGTAACTCTTCTACATCACCATCATACACGAAAATATCAGGCATGATTTGCCTGACATCCATCTTGAAGTTCATGCCTTTCGGGAGCACGATCAAAGCAAACACCTCCCCGCTAGCTAATAATTCGGTTCCATAGGGTTTTACTTTCATATTGCGAATTGTCACATTGCGCAAAACCTTTGGCTTCGTGGCTGGCGAGGGAAATTCGGTGTTGACCACGAGTGACGGAAACAGTGGAGAACTGACGGATATCGGGTTGCGCTGAAGAGACAGATACCTAGATGCAAATGAAGCGACCGCTTCGATGGCGGTAGATGGTAGTGGCAGGACTCTGCCCGAAACAAAGAGAGTCACATTAGGACGTGTAAGAGAGAATGGCTCTGTTGTAGCGCCAGCGATAGGGATATAGGTATCCTGATTTCCAGTTGGGAGTGAAACGATGAATGGCAATGCAGGGACGGTCATCTCAAAACCAGGTGGTGCCGGGTCGATGACGGTGGCACGAGCGCTCAGTTGAATATCTTTGTCTGTGGAGGAAATGTCGAATGACTCGACCGAAACAAGCTGAGAGAATGATGGCAAGGGCCTGCCCTCGCCTGGCTCTGGTAAACCTGGGATGGGGGGGACTAGACAAAATATGTTTATATTGCAAATGAAGTGGGCACAGAACACTCACTAGGCAGTGATAATCGAATGTTGACATTGCGGAAGTTGGCAGTGAACATGCCCCGCCACCCTTTACCATTTCCTCCCAATATCGCAACTTCTGAAGCAGACGCCCAGAGTGACGCAGCCCCATGGCGCCATGAATCTTCCACAAATTGAGCAACGTCGGAAGTATTGTCCGTTGGGCGGACGAAGACGGGTATGGATAGCGGTGTCAGCCAAGATGAATCATGTGGTGGATTACTAGAGATGGGTAACTGCAATGGCTGCGCCGAGATGGACGCCAACAAAGCTTGATCCGAATACACATTGACAATGGCCGCGTCGGCTGACACGGACCCGAGGATGCGAATGCCTAGCCGACCAATAGACTTGCACAAATCGCTCAGCGTTCCATCGTCCCTGTTGGTGTTGACGCCAATGATTGACCCCGCGTCAACACCCACTCTGGCGTCCAGCCTTAACCAAAGCCCCCCGTCTGTGGCATTGATAACATCCACTTTGTCTGGGCCTTGAAAGGTAAGACCACTTGCGAGTACGTCATCTGATGAGAGATAGAAAAGCCTGGTTGCGTAGGAGTATGCTAGGAGCGCTAGTGCTAGGAAGACGACCAAGCAGAGGGAGAGGGAGAACGAGAAAACAAATATGAGTGACTTCCAGAGTCTGCGGCGCGCTGCGGAACTGTGCTCGAGGTGGAGTTCCTCTTCGTCTCCGTTCGCTTGGGAGGACGTAGGATCGAGAAGAGGGGTAGTTTCCGTAGCTTCGTGCGGCTCCGATTTCGCCTTCCCCTTTGGATGACGCTGTCGATCCTCGGGAATGGTCGCCATGAAGGTCGTAGTAGAGGGAAAAGGTGATGCCAACGAGCGGTGAGAGCGTCGATGCTGTGTGATCCAACGTGGTTGCCCGGTTTTGGCTCGTCCCCTAAATGATCAACACGTTTGGGATGCTCTACTAGTTCGCCTACTCGGAAAAAAAAAAACGACAGAACAACTACTGAGCCGTCTCTTTTTCACAGCGAAGACAGCGGCAAGTAAAGAACCAGTTCTCCTCCAGTTCCCGCCTCCTTTGATCCGCCAGCAAATCCATGTCAATGTAACTGATGCACAACTCCTCTCCAGCTTGAATTCTCTGAGTAGCTTCAAAATGAAGCACTCGTCCCTCTCGTTTCTTCCGAACGTTTGGCAAGCAGCCTGAAATCATTGTCACTGGTGTCTCGACGGAACAGCTGCGGACGCACTGTGATTAAAATAACTCGCGCTCACCCATATGCCCCATCCCAGCATCTCGTCTCGCCGGTCATCATCCCATATCCCGAAAGCATTCCCAGTGTCGCGAACGAGCACAGCTCGGACGGTGGACATGTATTTCTGGAGATATTTCGGGATCGCACTTGACAGGAAGACGTAAATACGCAGGTAAGCTGTGAGCATGTGCGGTCGCGTCTGGATATTGCAAAGCTCGTTCGTCTGGAGATCGAGCAACTGTAGCCATTCAGCTCGATGACACGTCGGTTGCGATGTCAGATCGGATGCGGAAAGACGCTCGTCGCAGTATCGGCGTATAATAGCAGCCGCGAGCGAACGTGCGATCTCGAGTTCCATATCCTCTATATGGAGCGTCGAGTAATAAAGGGCAAGGTGGGCTTTAGAAGCAACTAGCGCTTCCGCACTCTCCCAGGCTGCATCGATGTCACTTTGGGTGATCGACCTTTCTCCGGACTCGAAAGAGGGTAGCATGGATTTAACTTTGACCTCTTCCTTCAGTGATTTGAATCTCTTCCGAGTCGCAGCTTGACCATTGGTCAACAGAGTGTTCACCTCCATCAACAAGGCGGACGTCTCGTCGAGTTCCCAACTATCCTTGCAGCCATCACTACAGAACCATGCAGTCGTCAAGCCCGCTCGACTCCACTTGATGCTCCAGGTACGAGAAGATCCGATGGTAGGTGGTGCATGGTCGCTCGCAGAATATGCGAAACAGTATGCACAGACTTCTCTTCGGTATTCCTTGTAAACAACATAGGCGAAAGGTGCTGCGCATGAATGTATCCGTGTGCCAGGTGCGATATCGGAGGTCGCGAACAAGGAACGGCCTCCATAAGTGGTACTTTGGAGTTCGAAGTACAAGGATCCGTCGAGTATCGCAGCTGTTGAGCTGTCAGTTGAAGGAGACATGTGAATCATGTTCAATCTACTTATCGACGCGACCGTGACGTTGTTGGGGTGGACCGGCCGGCCCGCTATGCCACCACGACAGGATATCGGCTACAGTGCAACATACGACCAAAAAAATACAACCAGCATCAGGACTCGTCAGCATCAGCCATTACTACATCTTGCGAATCCCCCGCTTCATTCCCCACAAGAGCCTGTTCTAAACCTTCCCACACAACTTGCATATCTTCCACCTCTTCTGGCAACTCGAAATCGACCAACATATCTCTGAGGTCAAACCTGCCAATCTTTACTGTCCATTTTACTAGCTTGTCCTTTTCTTCACCTTCAACAAGGTCACGACGCCGAAGCAAAAAACGCTTGAGCATCCAAGGTGGCCCAAACCGAACAAGGACACCAAGAGCAAGCTCTTTCTCCCCAACGATCCATTGATAAGGTGTACCCTCGGTGCGGTCATGCAGCGCCTCGAGGACTTCGCGGAACTTTTCCGGCTTCTCAGGGATGTGGTTCTGTAAAAGAACCAACAAGTCGATGACATCGTCGTCTTCTTGGGTGTAGTAGCGAAGATGCTCAAAACCGCCCTCGAAGACGTACGTTAACATGGGACAGCGATCAATAATGGAGTGGCGTCTGGAAATGTCAAACATGAACGCCTGCGTGTAGGACTTGGTGATCGCCTTTTCGATATCGTCTGTCATGATGTATGTGATCGAACGCAAGGCAAGGTCCCTGTGAATGGCATCGGCGTCGAAGAAATATTTAGAGAATGTCTCATCCTCAGGGGGCGGTTGGGTGAGGAAAGCCTAAAAGACGCATCCATGAGCTCGTATTGCATCCATCTTGACAGGTACTTTACCCGTACGGTCGGATGACCGAGACCCAACCTTGCGGTGCGGTCATCGATCTTGACGAGATTTCCACAAAGCATCAACATATCCTCTGGGGTCACGACAGTCAAGTCGTCGTTTAAACGAAGCGGTGGGGTATGTCCCAGTTCAATCTGAACCGCTTCAATGATTTGAGAAAGCGACAGTGGACGGAGTGCACCGCCTAGCCACCGTATCGCCATCGAGACAATCAACTGGACGTCTTCACTCCTTTCGTTCACCCTGCGGAGAAGGTTATAGTGGATAGTTTCTAGATCCGTCGGTGCTTCGCGAATCATGATGTTTACCTGTGCCACGGACCGACAGACTTCCAGTGAGTCGACAATGCACTGGGCATGCCAAAAGCTAATGAAAATGCTGAGCACAGATGCTTCATGTGAGGATGTAACACTTACGACCCCTCCGCGCATTTAGTCACGGCATCTAGCACTTCAATCTTTTTATGTTCCGGAATTGCGTGGAGCCTGGAATGATCCATCATCCGCTTCATGAGCCACTCACGCATGTCTGCGTTGGTATATCCCATATAATCTTCAAGGTTGATGGTAGGCCGACCTCGGTATTTGTTGAGGATGTCTGCCTCGGGCCGACTGGCGACTATAACTCGAACATTTTTCTCCTGCATGGCCCTCTCGAGAAAAGCCATCACATGTGGAATGTCATCACATTCATTGAGACCGTCAACAAAGATGGCTTTCTTCTCATGTGATCGCATGGCATGTAAAACGAGCTCCTGCAAGGTCTCCAGGTCGGTAGGTGGAGGAAGACCATTCAGGCATTGTTGGGTAAGATGGGGAAAGGTTACTGTAAGATTTGGTTCCGGGACTTGCAGGAACTGAACGAAGAGGGACTTGAGGAAGGTAGAGGTCTTTAATGAACGATTGTCGCGGAAATCAAAGAAATAAAATGCAGGAAAGAACTCTGGGAGAACGTATGGTGGTTCATCATATTCTCGTTTATATCCGTCCCGTTTCTCCTGTTCCTCGATTTTCTCCCAAAGTTCCTTAAATATTTGATCGACTATCGCGGCACTGCAGAATGTCAGATCGGCCGCTGGGATAATCGATGTACCTACAGAATGACGGACTTTCCAGAGGCAGCTGAGTCACGGTGAGAACCAGGATCATGTCCGAAGATCGACAACATACCTTTGCCACGGATCCAAAGAAAACCCTCTGTGGCAGACCACCACTCATGGTAGCGCTGACAAACGCTTGGGTCAAAAATCCATCTACACGTCCCTTCATGTTTTTCCCGCGACATAAATTCTTGCCTGTCAGTTGCATCGATGTAATCTAGCCATTCAACGATGTCAACCGCCAGTTGAACTGTATCCGCACATTAGCTTAGATCAGCAGGTTATGTTATATCAAGGGCGAAAGACCAACTTTTTGGACACAACTTCCTGTGTCTAGAGGAAGATGGGCATGTCAAGGAGTTGTCAAAGAGTTCAGAATATGGCATAATGAAGACAGACTTACGACTTGTAAAAGTCGTCGTACAGCGCATCGGCGGTTTGTTGCTTGTACACTCCAATAAGGCGAATCTCCTCGTTCAACATCTCCAATGAAATTGGGAATGGGCCCCTCCTTCGAGTGGGTGTAGCGACCTTCTTGTGCTCCTCGATCGCACTTGACATGATATTGTATGCATTCTGCATGTGCGAAGCAAACTGCGCAAGAGGACCATCTGGGACCCACAGACTCTCTATTTTCTTGCGACGCTCTAGATAACCCTCAGCCTTGCGCTCGTCGCTTGTATCGAGAAGAATCTTGGTGCTATTCGCAGCACCACCCACGGTGATGTATTCATCGAGCAGCCTTCTTCGAGGACCCTCTGACTCGCTATCTGAAGCCAGGAACTGATAGAAACAGATGATAGTTTTAGACAGCAATGATGAAAACTGGTCGATCTTCTCCCGAACGTCGAGCCCGGGCACCAGGGATGTCGCTCGAGGCTGTGAATCCATGATAGAGCAACAATTCAAGAGATGGAGCTGGTGTGCCCCACAGCAACTCTATAAGTGGAATGGGCGCTTGCATTCAGGTTTGCCATCATCATGATGCGGCTTCCTTCCGAAATTCCCGTATATAATTGTCGTTGGTGGCGGGATGAGGTTTGGCAGTGGGCAACATGCAGGGAATTATTGAAAACGTGTGTCTGGTCGTCATGACCATCTTCTAATCCAACCCAACTTCCCTTGCCCAAAAGGTATTTCTCGAATTTTCGTAATAGGACCACCACCCGGATCTGAACTTTTTTTCGGTACGCAAGTCTTCCGGTACAACTCTCGCCGACGCAGCCATTATTTAACTCGTTCTGAGTCGTAACCTCATGTTGTTACATAATGAAGCTACGACGACAAGGTGTATCCATACATCGAAGCGCCGAGGAGACGGAAACCCCACTCACGTCTGCAAGTCGCTCTTCACCCCGTCACATTCGTCATGCAAGTCTATGTGCAACCATTCGTCGACTACATGGTCCGCACGCGGCACCATGGTCCAACGTCGGGTACCTCGTGGTCAGTCGCGGAATGGTCCAACCTATGTGATCTGTGTTTGCCGTCGCCATTGCTCAGTCGACCTCGATGAGGTATGCTAACTTTGCCAAGCCAGCTGCAACCTGGAAAGGATCGGACAAGGCGAATGCCATCATTCTAACATTCTCTCCGTCCCTCGGAGATTATTGATCGTCGGCGGCTTAGTTACGACTGCATGCCTGTCAAGGCTGACGTAGTACTTATTACCGTCAACATTTAGCAGTATATTGAGACAGGAACCGAATGAAAGAGCCCATCCTATGACTTGCTTTCTCCTTGACATGGCGGCAAAGAAATCACCCTCGAATGTCCACTTCCTCGAGCTGCTGGCAGTGAGGAGGAATGACATTAGAAATAAACTTTACAACCCATGAGTCATAAAAAGATGGTGGTCGATATGTCAACGTTGTCAACTGTCAACGGACAAAGGGACGACGCGACGGACTTGGATTGATGGTTGTTACATACACGTGCAAGTACGTCACGATCTATCGCAACCGACATGCAACAGCTGTGTGTCACGAAGAAAGTTCTTGTTCATGCCATAGTAGATACATCTTTCTCAAACTACTAATTCGAGGTAAAATAAAGGGTATCAAAGAGGAATCAATCATACAGGGTGACCCGAAAAAAGCGTTTAAAGGATACATGATTCCGAAGCCAATGTTGGATGAGGGTAGTGCAGATGAGAGAAAGATGACGGTGGGAAGTTCCTCGAGAACGGGAAGATTTTGATCATCGGATGTTTCCATTTTCGTAAAATTGAGGGGTTCGTCGCGCCAGCGCGTCACTTTTAGTGTGCAACCGCACCAAGATTCATCGCACCCAGCACGATTTCCCATGCGAGGTCGAGACAATCCCAGAGCTCAGGATCGTGTACACCAAGAGCTACCGCATTTCGCCACACGGCAGCAATATTTTGGGCGACATTGGTAAGCGCACCCATGCTGGGAGCAGAAGAGAGAAGATGTGCCGAAAGCTTGTGCAATGCAGGGCCAGAAGAAAGCGTGCCTCTTACAGCTTGAGACGATGTAAGGGTCGAAAGGAAGGTGGAGGGAACTGCTGGGATAAGCGTGGAGAGCAACTGAGTAACAGAATGTGTGTATAAAAACGTGTGCAGGGGTGCAAATGCAGCAGGCGAAGGCACCGAGAGCGGGAGGATGGGGAGGGTGACAGTGGCGTTTGGATGCCCAGGTACAGTGGAAGGGGGTAAACGAGGAAGGGACGCGCATTGGGAGGCAAGGATGACCGCGTGGGTGGGGACGAGGAGCGCAGAAGAGTCCTGGGAGGATGATTTGGAGAGAGCGAGGACATGCGTTGGGATGGATGGTGCATGCGAGGTTGCACGGAGCGGAATAGCGAGTGACCGCGTTTGTTGAAGCTGAGCCCTTGACATAGAAGATGGCAGATGAGAGGGAGCGAGCGCCGATATGCCACTCAGCATCCTTCGAAACCGTCAGCAACAAAAACCATGAGTTGAAAGAGTACTCACTGGTTGGCTTGGACGCGCAACCCACGGCGGACGTACTCAATGGCGACACCGGCCAGTTCTGGAGCGACCGCCGCGATGTTTTGGGCAGGTATGTCAGCGTAAGGAGGACGCTGAAGAGTGCGGGGGAGCTGAACGTTGGTGGGGTATGACTGCTGAGCGGAGTACATGGCAGACGCAGAGGAGGAGCCTTCAGAATCCCAGATGGCTTTTGTCTGGATAGGGTGAGCGGGGCGAAGCTGGAACATTATGGGGTGATATTGAACGAGGACTCTGGGAAATGATCTAATGGAGCAGGTCCGGAAGACAAAGGTTGCAGAGTATGTTGTTTTGTGAACGCGGCAAAAGCAGGCTGTGAGTCTGGACGTCACCGAGGCCGGTGATAGTTCTTATACACATCAAAGCGCCATTTCTAGCACAAAGATATGTTCAAGACTTGGCCGACCAGGGACTTACCTTCTTGCGAATTTGGTCAATCGTTTGTTGGTGACCGTTTAGGCAACATCCTCGCCTCGCCTTGTACAAGATAAACTCTAATCCAACCCGTACACACGGCATCATGCCTGATAATCTTGTACCGTAGTCGTCACAACGTCCCTGACACCTTGTTCTGCCTTTAGCTACCCTTTTGCGACTCCCCGACCACGATCAAGTTTTTTTTTTCCCCCGCTAGACAAGGTTGTCCAACACGCACAATGACACAAATAATTCCGACTCGGCACGAGGCCCGTTTACCACTGCTCGTGCCCTCAGATATTACTGATACGCGTGTCCGAGTCTTGTCAGAAGTCCCTTTGGAATGGAATGCCTTGTTGATCTGCGTCATGTAGCCGAGCTCCGGTGCACAGTGCCGCTACACAAACTTACCACCTTCTGCCGCGTGTCTTCCCAGCCACCATCTAGTGGCGATGGCAAAGTAATTTAATCGTAAGTTACCAGGTTCCGCTCGAGGCAGTAATACTCTATTTGGTTCATCGGTTAATGTTACATCAAGGTTTTATGTGTTCCAGGTCAGACGAAGTCTACTTAGTTCAATGGCTAGTAACGCCCTCAACTACGAGGAAGACTCAGCGCTCGATCCCAATGGTTCCCGTCCCACTCTGGCGTCCCGAGGGGTCTCTCTTATCGATCTTGTATAAATAGTTATCAGTTTCATCCAAACTCGCCAACACAAGAAGTGCTCCGCAAAGAACGGCTGTGCATTGGAACGTGCACTCGATGAATCCTTACCATGTCGATGGTCCGAGACCATAAAGTCGGCAGACATGCCCTCTCGTGCACGTTTTCACTCTCTCCGTGTTGTATCCCCACTCCTCATGTCAATAAAATGTCCACAGATAGGTTGATTGTGCGTCGCCACCACCCCTTATTTTCCTGCAGGCAGACTTGTGAACCCCACGTTGAGAACCCCACAATCGGAAACTTTGCAAGAGTAACCGCGAGTACATACGCGACGCGCGTGGCCTCCGGATCTTCCATCCATCGTGTTCGCTCGCCGGTAACCTGACTCATCATGCAATTGGATCTGTGCCATTTCGAGCTTAAGCACTGTAGATATCGGGTGTCGCAAAAAAAATTCGCGAAACGTTTGTTGTATTACTTCATCGCATCCGGATTCAATGGGCCACGTAGGCCCATTGGGCGACTGTCAGCTACATCCCCAAGATGTTTCTGGTTTAGGTTCACCATGACCCGTGGCTAGACGTAAATTCTCCGGTCTGCAAAGCTCCGTTATCTTTCGCCACACTCGCCATTCTCGTCGGCCCTGATGGTCTTGACCCAAGGATGTGCGGTCCGCGCATCGTGTTGTCTGATTCATCCTTTACGAGTCCTTCATGACCAATAACTCCGCAAAAACTCTTCAGAAACTCGTTTTGCAGTGATGGAATGCGGGCTCCGGATTTCGGGGGGTAAATTGATACGGCTTCACTACAAGTATAGAGTCGAGCGGCCGCCGTCACAACTTCTTGCGATTAGGAACCAAAGTATTGTTGCGGGTGGAGCAATCCTGGTCAATAGCATGTCGTTTCCGCGGTCCGGTAAGATCGTATCGTGCCTGAGAGGTGATCGGGATCATCGTGCATAACTATGTGATGGTAATAATTATGTGCATGAGTAGTAGAGAACATGAAAATAAGGATCATAGCGCTTACCTGTTGCACCAAGTACGCAGCCATACAGTCTCCGGTCAACACCCAGTCATTCTGCAACCTACAGACTGTGAACACCGGAAGTTAGTGTGCAGTGATGTACATGAGAGATGCTTTGGATTGACCACCAAAGGACCGAAAAAGATGACCGGTTGCTGCATTGGTGTCTCTTCCCACTAGAGACGCGATGCGTTGCAGAAACTGGAGATTTTTTTAAAAAAAAGATATACTTGTTAGGCTGGCGGAGAACTGGGAGAAACGGGTCAGAGGGAGGAGCGTGACCTGAACTTCGGGGGCACGTGAGCACTGAGCTTCGTCTGTTCGTCTGACAAGTCCTTCGACTCTACAGTGCTAATAGAAAATTCGATGATCAAGGTAATTCGTCCTTGATGAGATATAATGTTTGCAGTACGCTGGCACTCTAAATTCAACATTGCTCTTTTGGGAGTGACGTTCAAACTCATTGCAGCACTGTGCATCTCGGCGCGTATGTGTTCTCAGCCAAAGACACATTGACACACATTCATCGTAAATGGAGAGAAGTCAACGCATGACTACCATAGCACGCACTGGCACTCCGATGTTACACCATCTGACTAGTGAAGAAAGTTGGTCGAACAAGCAACTTGAAAACAAAAAGGCATGGAAGGCTAGCTACCTCGGGATGTCTCTTGGCCATGATTACGTCTAGCTTCCAAAGGTATCATTTCCACCTAGCTTAGCGGAAAATCTTTCTCGCCAGTGGACTCACGTCAAGGTTGGCACGGGCAGACACGACTCCGAGTCTTCGCATTGACAATTCCAACAGCTCGAAGTTAGTCTGTTCGATGTCGTCCATATGTACTCTACGAAGTTGGGGCAAACTTGGCTCTGCAATCTTTCCTTCGATCACTGGATTGTCACTTACACACGTAAGAAATCGATACTATTGGAGTCGATGAACTAGCGTCGTCCTTGCTGATTTAGCGGAACGATTTTTAAGTGAGAGAATGAGCAGATGCCGAGTGCTTGTCCGTCGGTATCATTGTCCCCAGACAAATGTGTGCTATCGGTAAATAGGCCGGTGTGATCACGGTGAGCTTTGGTCATGATCACTGATCAGACTTGGAACTACTAGTAGCGTGACAGTACTAGCCTCATAATAAGAGGTTCAGCAGATTGTGATGTGATGAGAAGCGGAGCCTCGTGCCACGTGCCATTTAGCTATGTACAATATAACAGTCGAAAGACCAACGCCCTATGTAGTCTTCAGCATCATGATTCACGGTAGTTGTACAGACGGAATCCACGAGAACGAAAAGGATAGCAAGGATATATCGAGCACAACCCTGTGTTATTCATGTTTGATAGTGACAGATGATTCGCTGACAGAGGTAGAGGTCAGAATCCGTCCGTATTGTTTAATATCGAATATGGTGGCACCAGATGGTGTATAAGTTGTACCGTCAGTCCCAGTAGCCATGGCGTTCTCAAATGTAACCGTGCCAAAGTTGGCAAACGAAACTTGATTAGAGCCCTGCATATAATCTTCGACAATCCACTCCGCGTCCCGGCCGCAAAGAGGAACGGGAGCAGTAGCAGACACTTTCTGAGACACCTTCTGAGACACCTTCTGGTTCTGCGTCAAATTGTTGATTGTTACAGTACCAGACGTCTTATCTGGCGAGGCGGTAACCTCAAGTTGGATGACATCTCCAGCAGAGATTGGGAGGACGACATCGACTGCATAGTCAGGGTAAAACTCGTACCAGGCTGTTCGCAAAAGAACCGATGAGATAAGCGGCAAACGCGTAGTTAGGGGTTTCTTTACCAGAATATGTCGGCCCACCGGGAGAAACGGTGAGGTCGACGCCAGTCTGGAGAATAGCAGTGTCACAAGTATCACCGTCGATACCAACCCAGACGGAAGCGGAGCCACCGTCTTGGCCTGAAGGAGTGGGGACGGCAAAAGTACCAGTGACAGACACAAAAGTGCCCTGTTTGAACGAGTGAAGGATAAGATCGAGTGCAACCAGACTAGTATAGATACACACAGCACCCTTCGACCAGATGGTACCGGCCCAATTATTGCTGTACTGTACATCGTCCGCACCGGTGAGCTGCCCCATACGATTGCTGATTTGGGGCTGGCGATCCCGGCGGCGAGCGATGCGAGTGGCTAAACCAGAGGAAGGAATAGCAAGAACGGCAGGGAAAAGAAGGGAGGAAAGGATGGCCTTGAAAAGCATGGAAGATGTTGCAGAGCAGGTGGGCGAAACAAGTTGGGCTAGAGAGACCGTACTTTGTGGTGCCTTTATGCGATCTGCTTATCGCCCAAGGTTCATTTCCCGAAGGGGTGAGTATACGGCTTATCGAAACCCAATGCTAAAAACATGTTTACCGGTGTTTCAGTGGAACACGATAGTATTTTCAAGTTGGTAGTCTTAGAGGTTCACACCATTGGGTGGATCAGTCAGTGGCAAGTGCCAGTGGAACAAATGCAAACTGGAACCATTCCTGGCTTTGATTTCGATGGACTTGGCAAAGCGCTGCCAAGTAAATATAAAAAAAGCTCATTGATCACACGCAAACGGTGAAATAGCGGCAACATACTGGGCCCAGGCGTAGCTCGAGCATTCGAATTCTTCTGTTGTGGTCCAGAAGATGTGTCTATTTACAACGTATTAGTGACCAGGGACGTTGGGCGGAGAAGCTGAAAAGAGTTAGATGCATGGGTCATGAACCAGCAGAACCTTGTTGTTGTCTCAAGTGGACAGGGTATGAAAACTCAGACCTGGAACCTCTGTATGACTTGATCAAGTCGCAGGTCGCAACTGTTCTCGTCTGATTGGTACGTCGGCAAGCACTGGCTTCGCTGACTGGGACCGTGCCACATGGGTGATCGAAAAGGGAGTAGCACTAGCGCTGCATGCCAGCCTGGGTGTTGCCACAAACGTAATGGTTATGAAAACGCGCCTAGAGAGCTGTAATTTGGAAGCGTATGGGATCGTACTTACCATCACACGTTCCCAAAAGTGTGGGCGCGAAGTAAGTTTCTGGACCCGAAAGGACCACCGCGTCTTCTGATCGGTCGCCAGTTTGTTTGTATATAGTTTTGCGATGTTTGTTTGTGCTTTGCTTTTGTTTTGAGACAAAGATAAATGAAAGTTTGTACTGTGTTTTTCGTAGAGTAATGTTTCGACGGACCACGAGTCTATGTACCAATGTTGTACGAGATAGTACAGAAAAAAAAGATGCAACTTTGCAACACTCCGGATTTTTCACCACTGAGATTTGCCATGCGACAACTTCAAACTAACTCTCTGAAGCAGACGGAAACGGATGACCTGCGTGCTTCTCGTCGGAAACACGACGGCGTGCACGTATCACACTCTAGAGAGGGAGGCAGTCTGAATCATTGACCCAAAAATCTACCTGGATAGCTTATCCACTTTCAACAAAGACGAAATAAACGAGCGACAACTCTCCTGCAAAACTAGCGGGAAGGCAAGTGGGTGAGAAGAAAAAGAGACAATGTATTTTTGAACGAGCCACTCTCCATCCTCATCCTGGGTCTACACATACTTGACACCAACGGAAGAATCATATATCCAGGCAGAGGTCTTGACTCTGTGGTTCTGCTTAATGTCATAGAGAGAGGCCCCTTGAGGCGTGTAGGTCTTCTTGCCAGTGGCCATGGCATCCCAAAAGGTCACCTCGCCAAAGTCAGCAAAGGGAACCAGACCACGTTCATCCGAGAAATCTTCGACGATCCACTCTGCGTTCTGCCCACAGAGCGGAAAGATGGAGTTGAGCGTCACGGTCGCGGACTGGCCATTACTTTTATTCTCGATCGTGACTTCACCAGACGTTGAGTCCCACACTGTGACAGACGCCTTGATGATGTCTCCGGCAGAGATGCTGAGGTTGTCGGGGAAGTAATATGCACTGTCGGGGTACCACTCATACCAAGCTGTACGCGAAAAAAATGAGCAAGGTAGGCTATAGATGTAAGGTTGAATGCCTTACCATCGTAAGAAACCTTTTTGTCTTTGACAATGAAATTGACCCCAGTCTGGATAAGCCCACTGGTGCATGTGTCACCGTCGATACCGACCCAGGCAGACGCGCCAGCGCCGTTTTCACCCGAAACAACAGACGGGACTTTAAATGTACCAGTGACGTGAGTGAAGGTTCCCTGTCAGAACACGAGAGGATAAAATCAAGCCGGACATAAGTCGCAAGGTTGACAACATACATCCTCCTTCTCCCATACAGCACCAGCCCAGTTGTTGCTGTAACGGACTCTGTCGGAAGCAGCGTCGGTAGACTGCTCAACGCGGTCAAGAAAACTGGACCGGCGTTCACGGCGGCCATCCACCAGAGCCACAGAGACAAACAAGAAGCCAAAAACGAGGGATGAGTGTAAGAGCATAACGAGCGTGGAAAGCAACGGTTTGTGGATGGTTAGAAGAACGATAGAGGTCTCAGGCTGGAATGAAAAAGTGCAGCATAACCTCACATTTTTATACCCCCGCAAATGATCCACTACGGCTTACTGCTGGCGGGGTTTCGCATTCAGAAACACGCTTGTTACAAGGGTGGGTGATTGGTCGGAATGGAGATTGTTCGACGTTCAAGAGCAGTCTTCTGATGCCCCGGTTCAGCCCGGTGACCCCATGTTGAGATCTCTCACCTTGCGTTGAAGCATGGAAAAGTGAGCCAGGTTGTCAGCGTTTCAGCACCATGTTGAGCTACTTCTTGGAAAGATCAGCTTGGACTTGGGCTTGCACGGGTGAGTACTTTCAAAGTTTCACCACTGAGTTCCTAATAACAACGAGCGTTGCCGCCTTGCGTCAGATTGAAGACAACGACCGGAAGATCATTCTTGCATGCCTCTGACTTCGTCCATTCGAAAGCAAACGGACACGAGCAACGCTGGGTTGACCGTGGGTGTTCCCAAGACACCACACTCTCACCCACAAAGGAAGCTTGGATGATTTTTTATGCCGCGTACTCGTCCAAACGATTCATGGGACTGCACGGGTGTAGTACATATGTATCAGAGGTGTTAGTGGAGTGGAAGTGAACACGCATCTGCGTTTCCACGCTGCTCAGCTTCAAATTCAACGTGGACCTGGTCAATGAGGCCTCTTGAGTCAATCGGCCCCCAGTACCAAAGTTCAAACAGTTTCTCCCATGTTCCCTCGCAAAAACCGGCGCTGATGTACTTGCGACGATATTTTCGAGAACCCACCATATATAATTTTGATACCTGTGTCAGCAAGAGGCAACTTGATGAAACAAAACGAATCAGACAGAACGCCAGGATACCCTGTGAAGCGTCTCCAGGTGCGTTGATCTGTTACCACTACCCCTTTCACCCCAAACCAAAGAATGGCGGATCTGAGTCGTCTACGATTGCTTCCTTAAGATTTCACTCACAGTCTAGGGTTTCTTTGTTGCACGCCCGGGTCGTATGGTCCGGTATGGATCGGTAATAAATCGAATTCAACCCTCCGAGGGCCCAGCGAGCGGTTTCAATGTGAGGGACAGGTTAGTTTTTCGTTCTGAATGATCGATTCAGAATATAACATATATGGGGTATACATACCTTAATGCCACCAACCTCACTCGTGGGACGATGAAACGCCTCAGCCACTCCCACGGCTCCTGGCTTTGAAACTAGCATCATCAGGACCAATCGATCATACAGTCACACCTCGCGCCAGAGATGCCAAGGTATCAGTTGATGATGGTCAGTATAAGATTGCCAATGATCCAGTGCAAAAAGACACATCAGCAAAAGAGAAGAAAAAAAAAGACAGGTAAACCGAAAAAAAACGATGCAATAATCTGATACATAGCGCAGTGAGTTTGGACAATGAGGGTGTGTATGACGTGGGTATGTTTGCATTCAACATGATGACCAGTGAGACCAGTGAAGATGGAAATAAAACACAAGAGCAGAGAAGATGCGGAATGGGTCAGTTGAGATAGCCACGACACTTGACAGAACCACATAAACAAGGAATCTTGTCCTGTTCGATGGGAAAATGATAGTCTGTGAGAAAGGTTGATTAGGCAACACAGAGGAAAGCGACAAACAAGACGCACCATACGTGATCTCGTCCCCAAGTTCGATATCCTGCTTGGCATAGATCACGATCTTCTTCTCCCCACTGATCGTGATGATCTTTGCAGTACAATTGGGATCGCAAGAGTGATTAATCAGCCTCCTATTCTCGTCCATCACTCGTCAGGCACGGTTCAACGATAAACATGCTAAACGGAAAACGTACCCAAGATTACCCTTCTTTGTGGCGTCTACAACCAAGTCCTCATCGATCCGGAAAAGATAACTACTCCCAATGCCCTGCCGCTCATACACCTTTTCTCGCTTGTCTGCAACTTGAGCGCGAATGATCTCGCCCACGTACTCGATGACCATCTCTCCTCGCGCGATACGCTCCATGGCATACAACCCCCAGTCGTGAATGGGAGATCGTGCGAAACGAAGGTGCTTCTTCCGCGTCTGTAGCTGATTGAATTTGATCGACAGTTCCGCTGCGCCGGTCTCGCCTTTCGACAACGCGACGGCACGCTGGACCTGGTTGATCTCTTCCAGCCCTTGTGCGCGTCGCCGCGCATTGGCACGATTCGATCGCGAGGAAGTGACATGTTGTGCAGGCGGTTTCTCGGTCGGGGCAGCGTTTTCGACATTGGTAGAACGGAGCGTGTACTGGGCGACATAAGCTGACTTCTCGGCGTGCGAGATCTTGTAGTAGCCTTCCGTACGCGCGGAACCCGTAAGATGCTTGCGGAATGGTGGAACGGAATCTGGAGGAGGCGGTAGTTCGCGTGGGGGTTCTGTTTCTCCAGAGAGAACCAGCCGGGCAAAGTAAAGGTCTTCGTCATCTTCGCAGATGCCATCCTGAAGCGGATCGGGAGGCCGTGTCGGTGGCGGTGGCACGGGTGACGGTGATCGTGTTATAGGCTCCAGTTTGGAGACATCAATGGTCGTAGTGGCAGGAGGGACGAAGGCCAAGGTGTCCGAGAGGATGACTTGTTCGACAACTTCCTTGACTGGTTTCTTCTTCGGTGGCTTCTTCTTTGACGGTGCTTTCTTGACGGGCTCCTCCTCCTCCTCTACCACGTCCTGTTTCGTCCTTTTCTTGAGTGGCTCTTCTGCCTCGATGTCTTCCGACAACACGCGCTTTCGCACATCCAGACCGACGTCGGTGTCTGCCTCAACCAATGTCTCGGGCTCGACGCTCGGCTCCTTCGGCATGATCTCCTTCTTCCGCTTCTTCCTCGGTGGTGACACAAGGGGCTCCGGCTCCGGCTCGAGTTCCGGTTCTGGTTCTGGTGCAGGCTCGGGTTCAGGCTCCACCTCATCCATCTGGACTTCCTCTACCACAGGTGTCACCTCCTTCTTGACCTCATCCTCCCTCGCCCTCTTTCCCGGTTTCCGAAATGACAATCCTTTCCATCCTTTCTTCTCCACCGACTTGACCTCCGCCTCGACACCGATACCCTCCTTCCCTTTCGACGCCACCGTTACTTTGGTCTTTTCCTCCGCCACCAGCTTGCGCAACCCAGCCGCAACGACACGCTCCGTGATATCTTTCTCCAACAACGTCCTAAGTTCCTTCAAAATCGCTTGTTCTGCAGCTTGCACCATCTCTTCGCGCGTCCACACCTTCACACCCGCGGATGGCTCGCCTTGCTCCGCCATCGCCACCACATCTTTCGAAGGTGGCGGACACACGGCTACCGTCACTGAATGATGGGCAATCGTCCGTCCACCCGAGTTGAGCACCATCCCTGCTCTCCGCGCCGAATCTGGCGTTTTGAACGTGACGTACCACGCGCCGTGGTCGCGGAAGACGCCGTCCACCTTGAAATCAGAAAAAAACGCGAGGACGTCGGATTCGAGGACGGAGTGCATCGCGCCACCGCTCAGCTCGAGGCGGATATGGTCGTAGCCGCTCTTGGAGAGCGCGGCAAGGATGGCGGGCGAGGCAGAGGAACGAACGAGGCCGTGGCGTGCACTGGGATGGCCAGGTTTGCGCGCGATCGGAGATGGAGAACGAGACCGCGGTGTGCGATCGCCAGGTACATTGAGATAATGCGATGAACGTCCGCGAGAATGAACCGGTGTGGACGACGAAGAATGTACAGAAGGCGGCGCGAGGTCGTGAAGAGACGTATACCGGTTGTTCGTCTTCATCCTTGCCTTGGTAAAAACGAGTGGCGGTGGTGCTTTCTTAGCCATCGGGCGCGCCTGTGCCGTCGGTGATGCCCGACCACTCTGGACATCTGCAGGACGTGGTGGGAGCTGATGACTCGGTCGCCAATTTTGATTCGATGAGTTGGCGGCCTGGGTCGAGTTCGGGGTTGACGTCGAGGGCGGAGGATGTGAATGTGGATGGGGAGGAAGATGCGCTGCCTTGGCTTCTCGTTCCTTCCTCCGTTTCTCTTCTCGATCGCGTTTCTTCCGCTCGTCTAGCTCCTTGAGAACAGCTTTCAACTTCGACCCCTCACCGTCAAAAACCACTTTAAGCTCCTCGCCCTCGCCAGCTCCCGTCACAACACCAAGCTTCTTCCCATGCGCGCGTTCGATACATTGTTTGGCTTCATCGTGGGTTTGGTACCGGATAAAGACTATTCCAAGTGCCATCCCAGTCTCCATATCGATCTGCGGCTCAAACGACATAATCTTTCCATGCACAGAAAACGCGCGCCGTATGTGTTGCGTTGGCGTCAAAGGCGAGATGTGCATGATGAGTACGGCGGTAGGCGGAGGCGGACCCGTTGAATATTGATCATACTTTTTATACGCGTGGTCAGAACACGACCGGTAACAGAGTCCATAAATGGCGCACCTCGTACTTCGCCTCGTGAAACGCTTCCCGCCCCGGACGTCTCTTGAATCCTGATGCCCTGCGTGGATCCTTGCGTACTGGCACAACCTCGCCTTCGATTACTTCTCCATCATACCGTGTGATCGTCTCCTTGCCTTTTCCCTTGCCATTGATCCGTGGTTCCGAAGATGCGGTTCCGTCCTTGTCAACCGCGCGGATTTTCTCAAGAAGCGCACGCATGCGACCGTCCCGATCCTTGTCTGTAATAGGGTCATATAAAATCTTGAAATTGCGTCCAGGTGGGTATTCAGAGGGAGAGGGTGGCCAGGGAGGTAGCGGAGGAAGGGAATAGATTTTCGGAGGAGGTGGAGATGGTGTTCGGACTGGTTTTGAACTCGACGCGATGGGCTCTGACGTATGGGGAGGCGAAACGGGGGGTGGAGGTGGTGGTTCCGAGGGGGG